>JAQGAG010000950.1:0-11861 GCA_034696835.1 Lepidocyrtus lignorum
ACGGTTGCTCAATACACAAATTCATTAAGTGGGTAAAACTACCCCTTGGGGAAGAGATCTAAACCTCATACCTCACGTTTGACCTCAAAATCGGATTCTGATTATGAGGTCAAACGGGCCCCACCTAATTTGCCAATTTTTTGCACAATTTTGTTTCGCAAATTTGCACCTAGTATGCCATTTGCTTTATAAACTAAAATGCAGCTCAATCCTTGCATAAATACACTTCGGGGGTAAAACTACCCCTGGGGGGAAGCTTTAAAACATCATAGATAAATTTTGACCTCATAATCGGATTCCCTGTATGCCATTTGCTTCATAAACTAAATTTCAACTAAACCCATGCATAAATATACTTCGAGGGTAAAACTACCCCTGGGGGGGGAGCTTCAAAACATCATAGATCAATTTTGACCTCATAATCAGATTTCCCGTAGGCCATTTGCTTAATAACCTCAATTTTAGCTCAATCTATTTAGTACATGCCAAGATCATGTATACCGTTACATGACATAACATGACATTACATCACGTCACATCACATCACGCTATAAGAGGAAACTTATAAATGCAGTCTTCGACTGCATTAATAATGTGGAGATGATGGAAATATTTTGCTTGAATGTGGAGATGAAAATTTGTAAGAGATGAGAAAAGTTGGGAAAATAAATTTTAATCTCGTAGTTTTAGACTGTCATTTATATTAAATTCTTTTATCCTACGTATGTTTATTTATAATATTTCTCGAAATTATATAAAACAAATTGGAAAAGTTACCCTATCCCGTGCTAAATTTATTTCATTTACTAGCATTTCCTTGTATATGTTGTGACTCATCAATCAATAACAAAGTAACTAACTAAAGAAAAGGACGGTTCGCGAAGAGTCAGTAAAGAAAAATTTTGAAATTGATTGATTAAGTATTATTATAGTTATTTTGATATAGGTGACCAATTATCCTGGCGTACATTACTATAAAACGTAACGGCAACCTTGAAGTAAATTTACCAAGAAGTCTTAACAAATAATATGGTCCAAACAATTTGCCTGCATATTTCTAATCCTAATTAATATTTACAACATGCTCAGCTCAAGGAACAATATTATTGATTTGAGCTACAAAATATACCAAAACCATTATAAATTCTATTAAGTTTTAATCTAAAGTTGAATTAAAGTTTTACTCACGGTATTAAAAATTTCATTAAAGCTGAATTATCAATTATTTAAATTTGCCTATTTGTAACGGTAGTAAAAGATTCCTAACGATTGTATTTTATGTAGGAAAAGTTCAATGGAAACAATATTGGTACATTATATGAGTAATTGTCAGTTCAAAATTTTTTTGTAAGAAACAATGAGCCATCACTTGTTAATCATCATCATCATGTTAACAAAAATAAAATGTCTGTCCAGTTTTCACAAATGTTTTCATGCAATTAGTGTGTCCTGGTTGTTTACAAAAACTGCAAGTTTCCGTAGTTTTTATGACGGATTTCTTACACTGCAAACATTTTTTCCGCTTTTGCACTGAAATAACACAGTCTTCTAATAAGGTCGACAAGATGTGTTGCCGGTAGCTCATTATATTTGGAAATGTGGCTAGTGTCCAGTTCCGAACAAAGGCTTCAGCGTAAAAGCAGATAAATGGACCACACTGAGCTACATTTTCTCCAGTTGAGACAGCCGCCTGAGGATACAATACCTCCCAAGTATCCACTGCTGTGTTGCCAAGTATTTGATTCAGCAAAACTTCTATAGTTTTTGCGAAGTCCAGAGGAAGCTCAAATGCGACACTTGGATCCATAACTAGAATTTCAAAATTAAAAATAAATTAGATTGATCTTACTTCTTGCAAGCTTACAATTTGAAATATTTTTAACTTACCAAGTATTTTCCGAGTTTTTGGCTGCGCTACAATTAACACCCAATGGCATCTCTCAACGTTATATGGAATAAAAACATTGTCGACGTTTTCCCAATCATAGGAGGAATCCGTTGAAAAAGCATTGCTCTTTTCCTTTTCTTGAAACATAACAATGCCTTGAGAAACCGTCAGTGCCAGAGCTTTGCTACTTTCTTGATTTGTTATTTTCAACAAGAAGCCATTGATTACTGAATCAACCAACCAGTCCGCGGTGTCCACATTAAAATCACGTCCATATAATTTCGGAAGGTGACGAATCTCGGCATTAGTCATATCGTCAACAGATTTTAACTCTCCCAATGTAATAGTTCCGAATGGAAAATAAAGAACCGGCAAATTAAAGTTGGTAGACTGCAATCGCGGTAACTTCTGTCCTGCCTTCAATGCATTCAGCTCAACTGCTTCATAACCTGCAACAAATATGTTTCTCGATATGATAAAACTAATTTTATTAAATATTTATACATGCCTAACCTATTTAGTTCGCACGCAAGGGATAATAAATAAATATTATTACCAGCAATGTTTTCATTTCCGTGGTCAATTTCATTTTTGTGGCTATTACTCGCTAAACTATCTGCGTGGGACTCAATGTCAGAACCAGATTCTTCCTCTTGCGCGTCTGGAGCTTCAAAATCCGCAACTTCCTCCTCCTCCACTAATTGGCTATATGGATGCGTAATACCTGTTAAAACCAAAATGCTTTTAAAATTTAGCTCATTGACCATTTGTAATACGGTTGCATAAATTAGTGAAATATTCGCACGGGATTTTATCAATGCGGCAGTAGATTTGGGAAGGACAATTCTGGTCCTTTGTGATTGTCCTTTTTTTGTTCCAGTTGTTTTTTTGATGGCACTTCTGTAAACTGACCCTAAGTTAGGCTGACACCGCTTAACTGGTTTGATTTTTAGTGTACCTGTTGAGATAAAACAGTGCATAATTCATCTCTACAAGTTAATTGCAAACTGATTCTGAAAGTTTCTACTACATTTCGCAAATTTACCCGTGGATTTTAGCACAGCCAGTAAATGCTCACAAATCGTCTTTCGAACACATGAGCATGTCCGTGTTTCCAAGTTCACCTTTGTGAAATAAATAGCAATATTGTGTTACATGCAATGGGAAAACTTAATTGCTATTTAAAACAAATTATCTAATTCAAAAGTCATATTTACTCACCATGTACTGTTTTGCTCGGAGTCCAGTTACGATAAATACTCCACTTTGAGCAACATGGTGAATTCTGTTCTTTGCAATTAAGAACTCCGCAATTCCCCGCTGGGTTGTCATTTCCCATAAAGATGGATGTTTGTAGTCATCAGAAGTAATGAGATCCTGAGGAATTTGACCGTCACAAACAAAGGTTGGTATCACGTTGGGATCAATGACGTCTGTTATGGTTTTAGGAAGCTTTACATTTGCAGGAATTTTTGGAAAATTCATTTTGAAGTCCCCAATGTTTTTGCTTCCTCGCAAAATTTCCAGCATCTTTGAGACTTGATAAAAGTACAAGGCGTAAGATGCCTGGAAAAACGTAGCGTTTTTTTTGCTCGTGATTTTTTTAAAAGCTGCATTACTGGACTCGGCAGGGTTGTTAGTGATTCCACTTAAACTATTGTAAATTCCCAGGCTTTCAAGGACAGGACGATAAGATTGTAGAATGTGCGCATCTAAAGATTCAGAAAAATAATGGACAAATTTTTGGCTCCATTTTGAAAAACAAATTGCCCGCATATTTTCATAATCATCAAGGGTTGGGGATTGAAGTAGAGAGTTAACATCAGCTTGGTAAGTGTTGTTGTCTTCTTTTGGTATATTTAACAGGACCCATCTTCCGACGTTCTAAATATAAAAAATTGAAAGTAAACAACAGTAAAAAAACAATACTACTTACGGCATCCATAGTACATTGCCATATAAAGCCAAATCTCTAATTTATTACAATTTACCTGTTTAAGATGATTCCAACAGAATACGTTGTGAGCTTTGTTCAAGTATTTATTTATCGATAAGCGGATACTTCCTTCACGGTCTGAGACAATCACAACAGCATCATCGTTTATATCCAGGTTCTCCAAAATAGTTTGAAAAAAGACGCCATGGACTTTCTGGTCTTGTTTTTCATGCATCATGACAGCTACTGGTATGATTGGTTCCCCTTTAAACAATGGATGACGAACGGACAGAATTGAGGTGAAGAATGGTCCAACGTCAAAAGTTGTGTCATAGTGGAACACAACGTTTTTGAATGCTTTGCGGAAACTTTTCACGTGTTCAGATAATTCTGGATGTACTTGAATTAGTAAAAGGCTAGGGAGTAGATCGAGCTTAAGTACGACATCGGGATGCTCCTTCCCAAACAAGTTGACTTCAAAAATGTCGTCATGATTTTCCTTTGTTGCACGAATTTTTTCTTTCATGTTGTCTACTTGTTTCCTGTCCCTGGGTGCGTGAGTTGGCTTGTCTAGTCCATGTTTTACGGTTGCTTCCAAACTTGTCTCCCTAATATGAAAACCCAAGGCAAAACTAAAGAAAAGTGTTTGTCACATGTAATTTTTATTATTATATGCTATAAGCTACTGGTATTAACCTGTACGTTTGTGTAGCTCCTTTCCCAGCCTGAAGCTTATTTGCAATGTTTTGTTTTACGCTCGGATCTGTGCGAATATGTGGAGTTGAAGCGCCAGAAACCTTGTTTCCTAATTCATCCATAAATTAAATATAATTTCACCCGGAAAAGCATTTTTAACTCAAACTTGTTCATTTTTTTACCAGAGCGGACCGTGTCACTTTTTATCTGCTCCTCTACAGTGTTTCGGAAATCTGTATTTACAAATTGAAAAATCAGGATTTTGCTTGTGAAAGTTAATTTTTCATTTATTATTGGACTTTATTATTTTAAAACCTGTCATTTCCTTCGGCAACTTCTTTAACGGCTTGGGTCGCAGAACAATTGTATCTGCATGACATACAAAGAATTTGAAAATTTAGGAATGAAAAGCATGAATAAAAATTTTGGATCTAATATGGAACTACTTTGAATAAAAACCTTGGGAGTCCGAAATCACTTTGTCAACGTTTCCAGCAACCTCATTACTTGTTTGCATCAGTTCGTCCACTTTTAGCAAAAATTAGAAATGATTTTATTATTTGTCAGTTAAAATACAACAGCAAAACAAAGAATATGGATGCTTACGGTCCATATAAGTCTCATTTAAGTTGACATTCTCGTATCTACGTGGGGTCTGATACGACAGATCTCTCTGACCAGCGTAGGCAATCTTATCTGGGGATGACTGACCGGTCAGTTCCAAATATATTGCAGTGTCTCTTTTGTTTGGAGTAGCTTTACGGTTACCATGGAGAGCATTGATGGCTCGTTGAGGGTTGAAACTCCCGCAATAGTACACAACGACATATGGATTATCCCATTGATTAGGGGGTTTGATTTTATTTCCTGACACCGAGAATCAATAAAATCATTGTAATATTTACTTTGGTTATTTTCTACATTTAGGCAATCTACCTTGATGTTTTGTATTTAGTTATAATAGTATTTTTGGAGATTGTATTACCATGGACTGCAAATTCATAACGATGAAAGTCAACATGTCGTCCTTCACTCATCAAATGAAAATGTTTTTTTGAAACAATCGGAATTCCTCTGCTTGGCTGATTATGACTGCCCCTATTATCCCATTGAAACCCATCAATTCGCCAATAGGGATCGCGTTCAGTTGTGTTTTCAAATACGTTGAAAACGTATACCTAATAGAATCAACAATTTTTTGCTCAGCTGAATAGGTATACAATATGATAATTTAAGTTTTCACCTTTTAAAATACATTGCAAACAAACTTACTGATTTTGCTTTCACGTCAGATTTTTCTGGGGCAACATTTGAAATTTTTGTAGCGTCTGGATGTAGGAGGTATCGATGTGCCAGAGTATATTTCAACTCATTTCTTTCTTTATATATCTGTGCCATGTTTCAGGCTAATCAAAATCTGCTTACTATCAATGCAAAAAAGTTTGCTACTTGCAACATTTAATTAACTAATATTTCGACTTTTAAAAATAAACCTGACTATCCTAATTTTACATTCCCTATCATTGTTGGTTTGCCAACGGAAGATGTGTCTGCAACAAGTCTACAGTCCAAACTGATAACTGACTGTTTGCAATCCTCGTGTTTTATACTGATAAGCTCTTTGAAACTGAATTTTTATTATAAAGGTTACCTATGTATAATGCAGGATAGAAGATGTTGAACTACGAGACACGACTATTCTTAATTGGAATTTTCCACATACATATTTGGCAATTAAACCGTGTCTGGCTGACGATGACTTTTGGCTGCTTCCAGCTAGCATTACATTGAAATCAAAATGTTCTTGGAATATATTTTAGGAATGGAAAGGACGTATCGTTGACCATTATCATATGCATTACCAAGACGTAAACTTGAATGGAAACTTAAATGGGACCAAGTCACATTGTCTGTTTTATCAATTAGTAGATAATGGGCAGAAAAGGTAAAAAATAAATGAAAAATATGACTATAACCATATAATCTCCGACAGTGTACTTGTAACTAGTGATATGGGCCTTTATACGCGATAAAGACAATAACACTCTGTGCTTTCCTGAACAGCTAGTAATAAAATTATGAATTATGACGGAGGAAATAAGTCAAGAGTTTTCTATACTGCATTTTCCTGGGACATCAGTTCCTCAATCACGGTTAATTCACCTAGTCCACAGTCCTGACCGGAGACTAAGCTCCATTAACTTGCTTCTAATCATCGTAAGTATGTATATTTAAAATCATAAAGGTCCGGATTCCTTATCAATCTTGCCCTTTTGTAGTTTTCTACCTACATGATACATAATCCCAACAGTATTCTCAATTCTTATGTATACCTGCCTATTTGTGGTTTCCTTCAATAAGTCATAATCTGTCGTTAAGATAGATTATGTATTTAAAGTTTGAATGACTGTCTATCCGTTCCGATGTGAATAAATGGATTGCAATACAACATACAACAACGTAGCTGTAAGATATATGAATTATGACCAATATTATACGATTTTACAAACAATGATTATTAGACCTGTTGCAGCATAATAATTAGTAACACATATCATTTTTAACAGCAATCACTCTTTCGATTTCCACCGTAATTTGCCGGATAATAAGAATGACTATTTTGAGCTTTAACGCACTTCCAGTTATCCTAATGATCCCACTAGATTCTTTTGTTGCGCAAATTAGCATATTAAGTATACTAATAATAGATTTATGGTATCGGCATTTGGCACGACAACGTTGAAAATTCTAATTATAATCGGTGATTTTTCAGTGACTGACACTGCTAGAAAAAATATGCCATTGAAACAAGCATGCAAAACGGGCAATATAATCCCCGCATATGACTTCTTTGATCCTGATATCCGATTAAGCCTTATAACTATACAGTTTTTACAAATGACCAATTGTGTTAAAAGTCGGACTACACGTTTAGACGCTAGAGCGCTAACGGACAGACAGACGGACTCATGCCAAAAGCAATACATACCTTACAGGTACGTGACAAATAAAATACCATATAACATTTGATTTGTGATAAGATGAAGTATTGGAATAAAAAGATTAAGGAGTGACACGGTAAACCCCTCATGACGATTTTCAGTAATAATTTTCCAAAGATTTCGATTGGTTACTTTAATCTTGTTTAGCTGATTATCCGAGTCCGTATAATATTAAAACATATAGAAGGTTTCTAATCTTAAAAAGTATTTGAAGAATAGAAATGCTGTAGCAGTGCCCTCGCATTGCCAATACGAAAATTTTTAAGGGTCGGTGTCATATTTTTCTTATTTTTACCAGATACGTCAGATAATATGGGCATGTGAGGCCAAAAGATATAAACTGAAAAATCAGATCCTCATGCAACCACCATAAGGGAGTACTAGTAGTTATTTGAAATGGTGCACATGAATAGAAGTATACCGTATTGAGATATGAGTAACTTATGACAACGACAGAGGCACAAGCCCAACAGGGACAAATGACTTTAGTTATCTTGTCTCAATATTTATTTAATTTCCAACGCACAACACATATTTAGTCCTGGTTAATCCACATACATAATCCTATAATTGTTGGAAGCAAAACTATATATACTTGATTCATAAGACAATGCAGTACCAAATTTCTACAATTGCGTCGTAACCAGTTCGGTACTTATATACGTACCCAACAACTACAAAGCCTTAAATCCAATAATTATGTTCTCGAGTATTGCTAATTTTAATCAGATTTGTAAAGTGGTTCACATCACTAATCGAATCGTATCAAACTGTAACTTTTTACTGACTATTTTACATCAAGCAAAAAATGATGTACGTACTTTTCAATTAAACTAAAGCTGGTATAAATAATACCTTATAAAAATGGCTTCTTATCATATCCCCTCACTAATAGTCGTACTGTAATTCTATATAACTAATTTTGTTACCTCATATGAAATGTATGAACGCTTTTTTTTTAATTTCGCTTGCAATCAGCTTCACGTATGGATATGAAGTATAGCGTCTATGATACCTAACATAGGTAACTTCATTTTTGAATAAAACTGGGTGCGACATATGATTGCGCATTTTAAATATTTGGTAACTTTTAAAACTCTTTGACAAGGAAGTTATTAGGATTACATATTTAGGTATTAAAAAAGTAAGTAACTATAAATCAAAAGACGTTTGAATGAATTTACTACATTTCAATCTCAAATGCTGAATTTAATTTAATCGCAAATCTGATCATTCTTACAAATTAGGTGATATTTCAAAATACCCCTATTTTCATTACCCTTTTCTTATTCCTTCCCTTTCAGTCATTTTCACACAAAACCAATTAGTATACCGCAAGCCATTTAACATTTTTTAATTAATCAATATCCTATTTAACTGCTGCTGCTTCGTCAACCTTTTCAGTGGATCTGGTTTCGGTAATACCCTATACGCCAACAATGGTCGAAGCCGTGCAAAATACAATTTTCATTTTGTCGCCGAACTCTGCTCGAATCTGTTAACTGGTAAAATGAAGAACATTAAATCAAAACCCCAAATCAAATATTACCGCCATATTGGATCATGAATCAATTTTAATAATGAACTTTTATCCTCGTTTTAAATGAACTTTTCTTCTGACCCATCAAAGAGTGACGCACACCTTCAGAATAATAGAGACGCTCTCAGTCAGCGTTACTTCTAGCAGCTTCACAAATTTCCGGTTTGCATTTGTACGGTCATTGAGCTTTTAAACCCTTCAAACATAGTATACTTAACGTTGTTAGACGTAAATAAAATTATAATTCCTGCATCATCGTAATAATAATCCCTGAATTTAGAAATGCAACATTAAACGTATGGATTGTTATATGCGATCTATCCCTGTCACGCACGATGTCTGGATCTATTGCCTTGTCGAGTTGCCATTCCTTGTTTCTAATGTAGGGAACGTACATCATCGATTCGGGTGAAGCGCTCTGCTCATATCGAATGTGGTGAAAAATATCCTAGCCAATGAAATGAATTTCAAAATTGCCCTGTCGATCTAAAAAAAATAGGAAAGCAGAAGGATATAAAGAACATTCAGGACCTCCAGTAGACCGGAAATAAGGACAAAGAATATATTGTATGGGACATTTTTATATTTTTTAAGTCATCAACCCAACACAGCTTTGCTAGGTAAAGGTCCAATAGTTTTATGAATGTCAAATGTGCTGTACAAATGTCAAATGATGTGTAATTGTTAAGGCGTGAGGCTGGAAGGGTTTGTGCGCTAATGTTCTTTTTTACCATGGGCAGATAAATATTTTTTAATAAATATGCTGGATTTATTCGGATCGCTCTGACTATTGCTAGGTAGTCAGCACCTAACCATGATGATATGGATGGAATTGTATACGCGACAACAACATACACCTTGTGCTTATCTGAACAGAAATTTATGAGAATGATAAGGACGAACGAAGGAATAAATCTAACGAGGAAAGGTCCCTTGGCCATACGCGCCCCCAGCTTAACGACAAATGTTTTCTAGACCAATTTTTGACGCTGATCACGAATCTGTATTCATTTTTTTGTTTCGTTGAAGTTTTACTCACAAGGGAGCACATTAACATGTTAGGTTACCAATATAGCATACTAATTAAAATGCATATTCTGGCATTATTTTTAACGTAGAATTCGAATTTGAAAACCGTTTTTGTTAAAACTTATTAGTTTTATAGTTACGCGACATTTGGTCAAAATTTCAAGCTTTGGGATAAAATGGACTTAATATTCGAAATCTACAGTATAAAGTTAGTCAGTTTCGATATTTTTTTTGTGATATTTCACAATTCAGTTTTGCATGTTAATATATGGGAGATCTCCCTTGTAAGTAAAAGTTCAATGAAACAGCGAAATGAATACAGATTCGTGTTCAGCGTCAAAAATTTGTCTAGAAAACATTTTTCATTAAGCTGGGGGCGCGTATGGCCATGGACTGTTCCCTCGTAAGACTAACACAAATCGACAAATGTCCTTCGTCCTTTTTGACATGGCCTGTCCCCTTTGTTCCAGTTTCCTCATACGGAGACAAACATTCCCTTAATCATGGCTAGCCCATACTAATTGACATTCATGATCCGAAAAAAAACATTCGTGTACTCACGTCTAATTAAATCCCCACCATGTAAGGCAAAAGTCATTAAGGTCCGGATTATTCCATTTCCCTCGCCCTCCTGGTCCTGTAGTTAGCGGTTACCTATAAAGTTTTACAGAATTCTAAGACTATTACTACAGATATAAAGGTACTTGAAATTACGTGTATCGTTCATCAAATCGTGAGTCGCTATCAAGAAAAGTGAATTAAAAGATGATGAAGAATGATGGGTTATTCATGCTGGTTTTGGATTTTCCATGGTGATAGGTTATTCGTGATGGTGGTAGGTAGTGGGATATATTCATGGTGGTGGGTTATTCATGGTGGTGGGTTTTCTTTTGTAGTGGGTTATTTATGGTGGTGGGTTATTCGTAATGGTGGTGGGTAGTGTGTTTTCTGTGGCGGTGGGTAGTGTGTTTTCTGTGGCGGTGGGTAGTGTGTTTTCTGTGGCGGTGGGTAATGGGTTATTTGTGACGGTGGTGGGTTTTTAATGGAGGTGGGCGGTGGGTTTTCCCTGGTGGTTGGTGGTGGGTTATTCGTGATGGTGGTGGGTGGTGGGTTGTCTCTGATGGTGGTGGAAGGTGGGTTTTCTCTGGTGGTGGTGGGTTGTGGGTTTTCTATGATGGTGGTGGGTTTTTCATGGTGGTAGGTTTTTCATGGTGGTGGGTTTTTCATGATGGTGGTGGGTAGTGGGTTTTTCATGATGGTGGTGGGTGGTGGGTTTTCTCTGATAGTGGGTTTTACATGGAGGTGGGTGGTGGGTTTTCTATGGTGGTGGGTTTTTCATGGTGGTGGGTTTTTCATGATGGTGGGTTTTCCATGATGGTGGTGGGTTTTTCATAGTGGTGGGTTTTTCATGATGGTGGGTTTTTTATGATGGTGGTGGGTAGTGGGTTTTCCATGGTGGTGGGTTTTTCATGATGGTGATGGGTGGTGGGGTTTCTCTGATAGTGGGTTTTACATGGAGGTGGGTAGTGGGTTTTCTATGGTGGTGGGTGGTGGGTCTTCTATGGTGGTGGGTGGTGGGTTTTCCATAGAGGTGGGGGGGTGAATATTCTATGGTGGTGGGTGGTGGGTTTTTCATGATGGTGGTGGGTTTTTCATGATGGTGGTGGGTGGTGGGTTTTTCATGATGGTGGTTGGTGGTGGGTTTTTCATGATGGTGGTGGGTGGTGGGTTTTTCATGATGGTGGTGGGTGGTGGGTTTTTCATGATGGT
>JAQGAG010000951.1:0-11859 GCA_034696835.1 Lepidocyrtus lignorum
TGCGTTATAAGTCTTGCTAGACTTTTATTCAAAATATTTAATCTCAAAAATATTTTAATAGTATCAATTCAAGTCATGATATAATTTATCCACAAGAACATCAGATCGGGATCCCATGAGCTTTGAACGTCCGTCCTTTACGCGAATCTTTTAACGAAAGAGTTCACGAAAGTATCCAAATCTATGCAATACATACACCGCGTGGAAGATTCCTGGAACGAACCCGAAAATTGTAAAAACGACATTCATACATAGGTCAAGCCCACATCCTGCGATTAAGGTTACTCCAAGTGGGGGGAAGACAATACAGCAAATTAATAAGAAGACTTCTTCTGGGGTTACCAACATTCTCTAACGGGAAACACACAATATATCTTATGAAAATTGGATTTAAATTGTAGCTCATATAAATTCATATAGAAATATTTCCGTAACTCACGTTGGTAAAAAAGTTTCACTATCTGTAATTCAGTATCGCGTACGCTGCTTCAAATTTATCGTTTATGGACGGAGTGAACTCCCATAAGCTCTCGAGTATCTTCTTCACTTTAAGTTATTATAGAAATGGGAACGGAAATTGAGGCGAGGTCATTGGTCAGAGAGGTCTCAAAATTTTTAGAGTGTACATACTTATCTTCCTCTGACAGGAGTACTTTGTCTAAACTTCCACTTTGCTGGACCAAAGGTTCCTTGGGGTAAAAAGATAAAAGGGCAATATGGGTTGGACAAATCCTTTAAAGAGATACGTTGACAACACTGACGTGGCGACATGAATACATATCGGGATCGAATTGAATTGCGATCAGAGAAAGTGCGATCAGACCAAGTTCTCCGGTCTTTTGTCCAACTTAAAGACGTTGTAAGATAATTAAATATTTTATTGGTAATTCACGTTTTACTAAACAGACAGAATAAATAAGGATATAACATAAGTATTTCGTTAAACAAAAACTTTTTTAAACGGTCATAATAACGGCAACTACAATAAACATTTCAAGTTTTAAATATCCAAAAGAAAGTTAGTATGAATACAGCTAAATATTTTTTTATCAGCAAACTGTACTAATAAAATTGAACTAAAGGTCATATATATGACATGTAAAACAATATTTTTTCCATACAATATTTTAAAGATTCTCTCGAAAACAGATACTTTTGTTAATAAATAATTTCAATATATTCATATATCTAACAAACTGTAATTTTTATTATCACATGAGTTCATCTTTAGCATAACCGCCATCCACAACTGCATCAGCGACAATAGATGGACGCACACTCACACGCATTGTTGAGCCTATATTTTTTACAATTTAGCGAATTTACGCTATCCTACTGATAATAATTGCACGTGCGATTTACGAATAGGAATACACATTTTCCTCCCAATTTCTCATCCACCACAGGAACCTGCATTTTTCCTATGATCATTCTTGGCAATCGACCATTTCTTACTTTAAATATTTTTCAGGACTTCATACTCGCAATGCTGATATTTGAATTTCATCATCACAAATTAACAAGTTTTGAGGCAGGTACAAATGAGCCTTCATAAAAATAAACTATCGTAAATTGATCCTCCGTTCGTCTTAAATTTAATACCAGAAAAGTACATACTTCCTATCTATGATTGATAGTTAGCTAGCTTACTAATTACAAATTATAAAACTAAATTGGCACATTTTTATTGCTTTCAATGTAACAATGCAAATAAATTTGTGTCGCACATTGCCCCTCACTTGAACAGTAATCGGTTGAAGGTCGAAGTTTTTACTTTGCATTAAACTAAATGCAAAAGTGTCCGTCCACCACTTCATTATATTACTCATCCACTTTACCATTATTCTCCTTGAACAACATCCACTGCTCCCTAATCTTCTGAGATTTTGGCCCCCATTTACTCGTGGGCTGGAAGGATTCCTTCAGTTTCTTAAAAAAGCAATTCAAGTGCCAACACATCATTATTACCAGTCCTTTTTTACCGTCCAAAATTAAAATCCATGTAGCTCTTTAATTTGCATGACTATAAATAGAAATTTATATGGACTTACTCCCCAAAAGGTTGGCGCTTTCCGAGTATACACTGCATGTATACTCCACGCAGGAAGTAAAGATAATGCAATAGCAGTCAGCGTCCAACCACATCCTATAAAAAAAGGTAGTTTTGACAAAAATGACAACAATTCTTCCACCATCAAAATCATAATCACTTTATGAATCGTCAAATATAAGAATACTGACCAATGGCAATTGGAGGATAAGGCGCTCCATTGTTGGTAAGCTCCTCGGCAGTGATCAATGAGTACACAAGGATGACCACGAGTCCCACAGGGATGAAAAATCCCCAACAAAACTTCCAATAAAAGCTCAGCTTGATCCCAAGCATAAACTCGATATCTCTACAGACGTTGTTCAAGCCATAGACCCAGCTCACAGCCCCCACCTCCACAATGGCCATCACATAAATGACGAAATTCGCACCGAAGTAGTCCACCAACGTGAGCATGAATTGGCCTCCAGGCGTGACGTAAATTAGACCGATGGCGAAGCCAAGAACACAAACCACTGTGGTCACATGCCACCTTTTTAAGTTTGGAAATTGGTCACAGATAATAGTAATGATGCCTCCGGCTAGGGATGTGGCAGAGCCCACGCCTAGTGTGAACAGCATCAGGAAGAAGAGGACGGCAAAGAGTTGAGGGACCCAGTCGAACTTGGAGATTGCGTCGGGATAGGAAATGAAGGCTAGGCCGGGACCGGACTTGGCAACGATTGTGACATCCACGTCCAGTTCATAAGCCAGACTACCGAGGATGGCGAAGATGGTGAAGCCGGCGAGAAGACTCGTGAATGTGTCCATGAAGCTAATGATTAGCGCATCTCTGAATTTTTACAGGAAAGAGTTAATTTAAATGTTGATTTCAACAGTATAATTAGTTTAATTGTAAATTATTTTCAACAACAAATGACTTACTTGTAGACATTACGAGTGAAAGGATTATATGAGGAAAACATGATAATTGGACCGAAGCCTGTTGAAAGGGAGAAAAAACATTGGCCCACAGCTGCATACCAAACCTGCCAACAAAGTCATTATATTTAAAAATTTAATAAATTCCCCTCAAATTGCAACATTTTTGGACAAATTCTTCTTACATTCGGATCGTAAATCTTATCCCATTGCGGGGTAATAAAGTACAATATTCCATTCCAAGCTCCAGGCAATGTCACTCCCCTGACGAGCAAGATGAGCATGACCACGTAGGGAAATATAGCGGTAAAATATGCCACTTTTCCTGACGATTTCACTCCTTTCACTAAAGAGAGGAAGATGATTACCCAGGAGAAGAGGAGACATAAGCTAAGACGCCATTCTGGATACCCGATCCCATCATCAATATTCGCCTTTTGGGGGAATACCTCTTTCCTATTTTATTAATGAATAATCTAAATATTAAAATATCCAAACTTGCTTTTAAAAAGTTTTTGTTAATTAGGAATTTGCTTATTCAACTTACTCAAAATAGAGTTGCGGCAAGCTAACATTGTTATCAGACAAGTATGTGCTATTCACTTCGCATGCGTCCTCACCAGCCCAATAAGGATCACAATTCGCCCATGGCAGAACGCTACTGAAGCTCGCAAAAAAGTAAAAGACAGTGAGTGCCATTAATGACACGTAAAAGGAGACGACACAAGCTGTGCCAACCATAGATCCATAACCGACGCCTGCAAGTCAATTAAAAATTAAGTGTAATCAGTCATTTAACATATTTTATTATTATGCAACTGCAGCTTTTTTCAAATGAAAAGGGTCGTATCCAAATTCTATGGACATATGATATGATAACTGACCCACATGCCATTATTATAGTTATTGTGAGGAAGGTCAAGTTCAAGTACACATGTCCATTTCCTATTTTTTCATGAATACTAACGTATGACAATAACACTTACCCTTGAAGAACGGTGCAAGGCTCCATACTTTTACCTGGCCATAGGAAGAGAACTGGCCCAAACTCATCTCTAGGAAATACATCGGTTTACCTTGTTTTTAAGTAGAATTTAAGGTGTTAAAAATTATTTTTAAATAAATACTTAAATAATTTATTTTAATTTAATTAATTTAATTATTTAACTAACCAATGAAGAGCAAAACAACGATGTACGGTATCAAAAACGCGCCCCCACCGTTTTCATACGCGACAAAAGGAAAGCGCCACACGTTCCCTAAACCGACACTCATGCTAATACAGGACAACAGGAACTCGATTGGATTATCCCAAGTATCCCTATCCTGAAAATTATTAAAATAACTTCGTTAATTAATTATAATTTAAATACCTAATTAACCGAAAAGTGGAAATCGTAACTAACCTCATCGTCGCCTGAGGTCAGGTCAAGGTCAAGGTCTGTTGAGGGTGGAAGGGCTCCCAAAACCTTGAGGATTTGAAGAAGAAAAACATTCCATGAAAAGACCTGAAAATTCAGGGGATGTGCATGACATCATTCATTTGTGTACTCACCTTGGCTGGCAAGGCTCCATTGTTGATAAGGCTGTTTGGATTAACGGTAAAAATCGCTCCGTTTTTACCCTCTTGTTGGGGAATGCCCTGTTGGGCAGCAATGTAGAATAGGTTATTGGCGTATGTTTGATGTTGATAGTGTTCAGGTAAGCCATTCAGATTGGAGATGGGCTGATCTCGCTGTGTGGGTTGGTGCTGGCTAATATTGTGAAGTTGTCTGGGGTCATTTGGATCCGACTTGAAAGCTGGATTGACGCGGCCCAGCTCCTAATTAATTAAAAAAAAAATTAGTCAGGAATGTTACATAAGCCGTGTAATGGATAAACATGAACGAACGTTTCAGTAAAAATGGTTTGCCGAAAATTGCTAGAAGATTTAACGCAGAATATTAATGTGCGAGCATGTTCAAGCAGGGAATTTCCAAAATTCTGTTAATTTCTAGCAAAATAATTAGCATTCAACCAAGTAGATAAAAAGTCACTTTGATTGACTTTATACGACCTAAAAGAGACAGACAAGGATGAAAACGTGAAGGTTGTTAATGGGTGGTGATGCCATATGTTATCAAATCTGTGGTAATTTATTTTCAGGGTTCTTGACTTCAGTCAGAATATTTAATACGTATTTAACTTCTAGCACTAAAGAGGAATTTAAAAAATGCAACCCCATCGCAGATCGAAACTACTTTAAGTTTTCATTGGGTTTTAAATGAAAAGCTTACTTAATTCTTTTACACCCAATTTGCCGTCTTCGTTAATTAAAAAAAGTCTGTCGAGAAACATTATATCCTAATTCCTAACGTAAAGAAAGTAATAAAACTTGACTGACTCTTGAAGGAAATATTGTATATGCTTTGAAATTTGCTTACAATTAGAATTCGGTATGCCTCATATTCATGATATTTATCGCAATCATACATATTTTCCGAGATAGATGACTAAATTGCTGGTCGCTCCCATTTGCGACCTTTAAAAACTCTACAAGGAAATTAATTAAAAGGCAGAACTCTGCGTGGTAAGCATTTTTCCATGCAAGTGGAAGGAGAAGGAAAATCTAATTAGTTTCATCATAGGTATACATTATAATACAAATCCTTTCAATTCTACGATCATAGATGCTAATTTAGGTACGCAAATGTTCTAATATCTGTAATCTCAAGCAAACCAAGTTACAAAAAATGATGTGTTCAGTCGGTCGGTATTCGGCAGACATATCCGTTTTTCAATTTGAACATTTTTAACATGACAAATAGGAAATTGCAACTATTTGCATATTGCTACGAAAGTAAGAATGAGGATACGTCGAACCTTCCTAATTCGCTTTAAAAATACAAAAGTCACGGAAAGCAATGATAAAAGCCCTATAACATAGTACAAAGTGCAAAAGACAACAACTTACAGCGTCGGCAACATCCATAACGTGCTTTCTCCCTTTCGTTGTCCTTTCCATGATTTCGTTTTATATAAAGTTTTTGGGGACAGACGGAATCAATACCGGTCTTTAGAAATGTAGCTTTGCAAAATTGTTCACGATATAATCACAGTTTGAAGGAAACCCCAAACACTAAAAACAAAACAAAACAAAAATTTGAGAAACTGCAAAAAAATCAATTGGAAATGACGATGCGTTCCACTTTTACTTTTTCTCGTTCTTATTTCCCTACTTTTTCCTGTTATATGTCCGCCCCAGGCAAAAGTAATTGTGGAACTAACAACTTAGCCCTAAATTCTGGATAACTTATGTAGGGAATGTAACGAAATCTCATTAAAAAGTCGGAGGGAAATATGGAGGATCATATCATAAATGTAGCCCAACTGACAATAAAAGTGTTTTGGAAAAAATCCAAGGCTATTTACTCATATTGATGCATACTTTAACTAGATTTTTTATGGTTTCATTAAAACTTTGCAAGTTCCTCTTTAAGGAGCAGTAAACTAACTTGGTTAATTCACGACACAAAATGGAATCCTGCTAATCCAAATGTGCAAAACCTACTCATATTCATATTTTAAACAAGGATGGCTTGACATACCACCCTGAAATTTTTTATTATTAATTAGTCCATTCCATGACTCAATTATTCATTTGCACTCACTTCCCACATGCACAACTTTTTTCTGCAAGATTATACTCATTTTCCCCCACATTCCTTCATAATGGGTTCAATCAAAAACTGTTCATTGGTCACGCAACTATTCTCAAGTTCTGCATTTTTAATCACGTCAAAATACCGTTTTTCTTGACAAGGCTATGTGAGATGAGGTGTTGCGTGTGGGGCTTGGCTTGACTTGCATAAAACGATTAAAAACTTTCTGGATAGAATATCTCCTGTCATGTCAGTCTTGGAAGGAATTATGATGATAAGTGCAATGCTTTTTTGCCTATGACTTAAGAAGAGGCTATGACTTCCACTGACAAATTACTTACCTGACTTAATTTTGAATTAATTAACGTTCGTAATAACAAACTTCAGTCTTAAGTAAGTTTCCCTTGAAATCTTGAATATCAATGTTATCAACCTTTAAATATATAGTTAAAAACCGAGATTGTATTTACTTTGAAATCAACAAGATTTTTTCTCTATCCATCCATCCGTCGCCAGCGACAGTGCTTGGATAACTGATTGAGATGACAGGGAGCGTTCTCAAACGAAAAATTGGTTTACTTTGTTCAGCTCGCTCACTGCGTCGCAGTCACAGTGCTCATCCCTCACAGTCGATATGACACCTTTTCCAAAGTTAAGCTAAAGAAAAAAAGGAAATATGTCCGTGATGGATCCCAAATAAGGGCAAAGTCTTAAAGGTGAATATAAAATTATATCATACCTTTACCTGCTTTTTGGAAGAATGTACTTGTTACAAAATATCCTTTGTCCTTTTTGTAATTTTTCACCTAACCTTATGAACTGTAGACCTAATTTAGGTTATTATTGGGAATAGGAAATGAGGAAGTGGAGGAAGGGAATTTTTTCAACCTTCGACCTTTTTTTTTTGTAAAAAGGGTTGTTTTTGTTTTGGGATTAGTGTCTGGCCCTGAACTAGTTCGAGGTCTTCGAGTTTTGGTGTATTGATCACTGATCACAAATGTAGGATTTTCCATGTTCAAAGAAAGCTACAGAAAAAACAGTTGTCGCATCAAAAGCAGTTGACAGCATCATTGTTTCGTTGCTGTCATTCGTATTCGGCGTCACCTTCCTCATGGAAGTTATTTTTGTTAAGTCATAATTAATTTGCCTATTGTTATTACGTAAATGTTTTTGTATAAATAAAACAATTTATGTAATACTATGCAGGAATAAAAGCCTGCGTAAGTTGACAATGGAGTTCCAGATTTTATTTTTTATTTTAGTTGTTCATGCATTGGAAATGAATTACAATTTACATGTTTTCATACGCAATAGTTTGGGAATTTCGGATGATAAAAATTAATACGTATAGTTAAAAGTAAACCCAGGTTGACTGTCATTTTTTTTTGATGATATGGTCGGAGCCGGGGTAGTAAAATGAATGCTTACAACAGTTCTATGTCATAAATTGTCATCTCATCAACCGCTCCAAAGTTATCTAATTGTCATTTATTCATTTCATACTACATATGTATTTGTACGAAAGGAATTCCGGTCGTGAGTTAACTAACTCAAAGTGAAGTTCTGAGTAGACTGCTTGTCTCATTCGAGTTCTGGTTGAGAATGAATGGTTGTGCTGTGGTTAATGAAGATTTTTATGGGGCAACATAAGACAATACGCATTTTTGTATTTGTCGCAGTTGTGTCATGAACATGATTTGTTTACAAGCCATTAACAAACCGAATATTCTCATGTGTACGTGTACTGGAAAATAGGTAATTACTAAATTAACAATAGACAAATGAATATATTATTATTTGTGACAGGAAAACTGCATTAATTACCTATTTACATTCTGGTCTTATTTAGCTCATAGGTATATAGATTCTTCACACTACATCACATCACAGGAATTTTTACAATCTTACAATTAGCAATTATCCCTGTACATCTTATACTGCTGATAAAGAGAATTGAGAGTGTGGTAGGTATAAAAGGTGAAAATTTGAACCTTGTTAATTCAAATTTGGGGATTATTGCCATTGTCCCATTATATAAGACTTCATTGTACTTAATTATCGGTAGAACTATTCAAATATGTAGGTATTTTTTATGATTCCACCAGCTAACAAATAATTGTAAATGGGCGTATGGTCGTAAGTAGGTAATAAAATTTATTTTAAAGAAGTCAATTTAGCTTCGAAGTGGAGGCAGATTAACTTATTTTTGCACATTAAATTTTATACAAAGAACAGTTGCATTTAAGATTGTTGAAATTTAGATAATTAGTCTATTGTAGCAATTGCAATGCTTGCAGGTAGAGGAAATGAAAAGTTTGAGTGTAATTAGCACCAATTTACTTGCCTCGCAATTATATTGTTGCTATTCGCCTGGTTGTATAAACCTTTAAATTATGAGTGGCAATAATTACCCCGGAGTTATTTCCTTCCCTGTTCCGCACAGTCTTACAATCTTACTTTCCTTCATTCTCATCAGTATTTCGACAAGCGACGAGGTCAACATCACAATCGTGCCTACGGAATTACCTCCTCAGAATGGCATCAGCGATAGCGAAGAAGCGGGTCTCATGGATATTCTCGTCCTTCCTCCAGCCCAAGTTCAAGTTCCGAAGGCGGAATATAAAATGGGTCAGAGTAGGGGAAGCTTCAGGAATTCGCTATTTAGGAAGAAGCCCGTTTATGAAGAGTTTCTAAATGAGAATCAACGCAAAGTATTGGACACTGCGGATAGGATATTTAGCCTGAAATATAATTCGTTGCGTAAGTAGTCGACACTGAAATGCAATTTATAGCAATTATTAGTAAATTATTAATACTGCTAATTTCCGCAATTATTGAAGCTGTAAAGAAGATGGTGAACATGGACACGACGAGTGAACAAGAAGCTCTGGAAATTCAGGCCTTCGAGCTCCTCAGTGGTATTGTTGGTAGGGAGGTTCGGAATGCCATTATCTGCTCCATGGAAAAGAACAGTAGTTCCCCTCAATGGAGGGAGTGCTCCCATGAAGGCCTGACTGTCCTTAACGGGGAAAGAAGAGGCTTTGGTGAAACCCAATTTCCTCCTGATAAGCTTTGTTCACCGAATGATCCCGATGCTCAGGAAAGTGAGGAGTGTCAGAAAGGGAGGAATAGGAGAAAACATTCCAAAGTTGATGTTCATATAGGGCCCCCGTTGGACTATTTAATTAGTTTGCACAACACTGCAAAGTATTAAAGTTAATCATTTATAACGTAGAAATGTCATTTTAAATTGATAAAATTATTGTACATTTTTTTGGAGGAAAGTTCTTCATCTAACATCAGACTTTCCCCGAGTGGGGCATTGGGACCTGCCATGAGCAAAAACGTCTGGAATAAGGGCAACCCAACGAAACTCATCTTGTCACTAGTCCCATTTGAATTCCTCAAGCGGAAATTGGCAAATGAGGAAATAGCCGGGAAAATAATTAATGGTGAAGATATAATGATGAATTGATGAATAAACATTTTTCTCCGATCAAAACAATTATAATTCTTTGCAATGTTATTCAGCTTTAAAAACAGATTATGGAAAACATAATCCCCACAACATTATCGAAATCCGATGGCCCGAAATATGGTCAAAACGGATATCAGTCATCCAGCTCGCCACCAGATATATCTCAACTGCCGAACAAATCGTAAGATTACTTATGAGATGGAAGAGGAAAGGACTGATAAGATTGGATAAGCTCCACATTATCGGGTTTTCAGTTGGGGCTCATTTGGCTGGCGTCATTGGGAATCTGGTGGGGAAGAGGAGTGGAGGAGCTCAAGTTGGGAGAATTACCGGTTGGTTGAGAACTATTCGAGACAACTTTAATTTAATCGACTTCAGAGATCATTATTTGTCTAAATTTGAAAAATGCGTAACTTACATTATATTGTTTCAGGATTGGATCCTCTCGGTTGGGGATTCGATGAAATGGACGGGATTGGAGTGGACGATGAGCTGGACTTGACAGATGATGATGCAACCTTTGTAGACGTTCGTGAAAGATTTAAAATATTTAAATAAATAATTGTGTTTTCATAGATTTGATCAGTTAAATATTTTTCTTTATTAGATTATCCACACTAGTGCTCCAGACTCGAATTACCCATTCATCCATTATGGAAGCAACGAAAAGAGGGGAACGGTAGACTTTTATCGTAAGTAAAAATCCCTTAAATCTCAACATTTCCCCAAATGTTTCTCACTTGTCAATCTAGGTATAATGAAAGCTACATATCACTCACACAACTAATGGTTTTACATTTTCATATTCTATTTTTAATTCTATTTCTGACCCCTCAGCAAACAACGGCCGAGCACAGTATTGTGAGCCAACGGATGGTAACTGAAAAATCTGTCATGTTTATAATTTATTAAAATTAGTTAACTTCATTTTACCAGTTATATAATTTATAAAATTCGCTTGTTTTTGATTCTTCTAAACATTCAGGACTTTGTCACCACTTCCACAGCATTAATTTGTACGCGGGAAGCATACTCGAAGAAAACAATTTTAACTCATGCAAATGCTCATCTTGGGATGACTTTTTAATTCATCGAAAATGTGAACCTTGTATTGACTCGGTAAAGATGGGGGAGCACGTGGATCAAGAGTAAGAGATAACTTTGAAATTTTCAAGCAATAGATAAAAGATTTAACTTAAAAACATTTTCAACACGCCAATTAAATTTTTTATTACTTTTTGCCACATAAAGAAAAGCCAAAGGAGTCTACTATTTGGTAACAACATAAAAAATATAATGACAGTCCCTCACTTAGAAAAAATAAAACAAGTCATTATTAAAAAAATTAAATTGTATAGTTATAAGTACATATTTAATACATCATTTAAATATTCACAACAATCCCAATCATCTATACTCAATCTGCGTTAATCTTGACCCATCATTGCTATTACGTAAAGAAGGAAAGTCCCAAAAATCTTAACTATAGTTCCTTCCGTTGTTCTTCCCAAAACGTTCTTATTCTCCTTCATATTTCATTATTCTACTTCATCCCCTCCCCTTTAGCTGATGACGTTCATGTGAACAGACATGGACTTTAAAGTACAATTACGAATACCTCATGTTACGGATACTAGTGCAACCAACTTTAATGTCAGGCGGCGACACTCTGACCACAAATCCTTATCTCAATTTTAATCTCATTCAGTTTAAGCTGGGAGAGTATGCCCATATGCAAACGAGGTCCGCTCCGTCACTAATTACATTTG
>JAQGAG010000952.1:0-11857 GCA_034696835.1 Lepidocyrtus lignorum
CAGCTGCCAAGATTCGATCAGGGGCTCCATTTGGCCCAAGCGAGTCCGCTCATCCTCTCCTCTGCGGTGGTCTGGTCTGGTCTGGTCCATACCCCATTTTACAGTAAATGGAGAAGCTTATCTCAAGCTGTTACTGGTGGGAACAGGTGGCCAGATATTTTGGAAACAAATTATTACTTCCCTCACAGTGGGATTGTGGTTGATCTAAATGTAGCTCTAAATTGTACTATTCCATTTGAAAAGGGGCCCGAAGAGGATTCGCTTTAAGTTGGATTTCTCGGCTTACTCCAATAATCTTGAAAGCGCTGATAGAAATTCCCTGAAAAATGGAAGATAATGAACAGTTCGAAGACCTGGCTAACCTAACCAAACTATTAAAGGCTCACAATGAGCATAATGAAAAGTCCGCGAAAGACCAGGCGGAAGTGGAGGAGAGAGACATCCCCCTCGAGAGAAAACCCAGCAAACGAAAGGACGCTGAGACAATGGCCAGGCCGAGGGGCTACAGGGACCTCGACCTCCGTGAGAAGATGCCTAGCCTCGCCTTCGATACCGGAACCCAGGTCGGCTCCATCGACATGGAAAAGGAAGATGCCGAACGGAGAGGGATCACCATCCCAAAGGACAACGTTTTGTGGCCCACCGTCAGGGAATTCCATCGGGACTCCATCTCCAAGATAACCGAGGTCTACATCAAGCGCTTCTGGAAGATCGATCCAAAGTGGATGTTCGTCATCCAGGCAGTGGACGAATACCACGATCACTTCCGGAAGCGGCACGTCTTCGAGGTCAAGTTCTCCGTTCCCAGCGCCACCACACCGGTACCCCCACACACGGCCTCGGTCTTCTTCACATTTGAGCTGCCAATCTACGCCTCACCTAATGCAAGGGTTCTGGTCACGTATGTCGTGGAAGGGTCAAGGGTTGCACATAAACCGGGCAAAGTCCCATTTCAAGATAAGTGGCTCTGTAACATCATCTCTGACAAGGCGAGAGTGCAAAAGGATGTCAACTTTTGAGACGTTTGGTTTGAAGATGACGAAAGCATCCAGAGAAGAAAAAAAAGAAAACTCTCCCTCGAACTTTACAAAATATTGAAAAACGTAACTTGTTTTTTTATTAGGTACAAATTTTTTATAAATTTTTACAAATAATTGAACTATGAATAATACACAATATCAAGTAAACTTTTTTATGGGTGGTTCTTTCATTCAAGCTCATATCAATTTTTTTAACACTTTTTGAAGCATCCGCAACTCCCTTAAAAATTAACTTACAATCATTACACTGTTAAGGCAGATACACTTAATGGACTTTCATAATTCATTCAAATTCCAGTTGTTCGTCTTGAAAAGTTGTTGGCTTTCCTCGAACATCATCGTCTGGAAGATCACTACAAAAAAATCAAGAGGCAGCATTACATGTTTCCTATAAATATATCTTAATCATGACATGAAAAAAATGGTTAGCTTACCTGAGAAATGCCAGTGAATATATCCATTTTTGCAAATCATTTTTGAGAAAACCCCACTTCTCCATTGCAATAATTGCACTGAACATGAACTTGAACTGAAAATGGGGAAAGGCACCACACAGTTCAGCCCGCCGGCTCTGGCTGGGGCTAGAGCTACTCTAAAAGTGAGGAAGCCTTCACCGGTTGCTTTCCTCCTCTATCCATCCACTAGCGAACATTTTGCAATTCGGGGAGGTAGACAGAGGGAGAGAAAGCAAAGTGGTCTATGTATGTACATAGTTTGATGATGTATTGGTGAGGGCAAATCCTGGCACCAAAAACAGTTATAGCCAGAAAGGGACCCATTCCATTCTTACTAGGAGCTCCTCCTCGCCCCGGCGTCTGAAACCGGCTATGAGAAGGATGCAATTCGCAATTCTGCTGCTTCTTGTTAATTCCCATTATCTCGACAGGACTATTTTATCAGTTCCCATTTAATGGGCTGCTGGAAGCCAGCTAATATGAAAAGTAGATTGGATTTCTTATACGTAATAAGAGCCGTAAAGACTCCATCAAATGGACAAGTAATCGATATTATGCCAAACAAGGAAAGTAATATTTTTTTGCAAGTGTCATTTTTATCTGTATTGCTACGTTCCTTGTTTACTTAAGGAGGAGGATATTATGATATGGGATGGCATATCCAATCCAGCATGTTTGCTCATTATTACCAAGATGACTCGATCTCGATGATTTACCTTTCCTCTCCAACTCTCGAAGATGACTTTCCCCGGTGGAGATACGATACAAAGTGCAGATATTGCAAATATGTAAGTCGTGTGGAGCTTGCCATTTATGACTTTTGTTTGGAAAAACAACACGAAATATTACATGATAACTTTCTCCATCCTTTCCGGTAATGGGCGGAAACTGAGCAGGGAAAACACTCAAAAGCGGAAGGGGGCTTTTTGGGTGTATTGAGCTCGGAGTTGTTTGAGGAAAACAAAATTTTCATTCAATCTGTTTTATTTCAGAACGGAACGGAGATAGGCTGGAAATAAACAATGTGAAGCGGAAAAGTCACAATCTCCGTCAATAGTAGTCCGGTCCTCACTTTTGGTAATTACGGGGCATCATGATGAGAACAAGCGTCTTCATCTGGAAAGGTGTCATATCCTAAAAGCTTTTCTACCTATATAGATGGTTATCAGGAGATTTCTCTGATTCCTCAATTAAAAATTCATTGCTCGTGATGCAATCGTGGAAAAGAAAAAGAAAAGGGCCATAATATCATATTTGTCACGTAGACACGATCACTTTATGTTATGCCGTCACCTTCCGACCGTTCTCCCGACTCCCTCATGACATGATAAATGCTCAAGCGCACTTTCCTCCAAACCCTCCATAACAATGATAGAATATTTATCTAGTCTCAAAATATTCACACTATTAACGGACATTTTCCTCCATTTAGTCCCAACTCTGAACTTATGCTACAGATGCGATGGAGGTCCAAACTGCGACAATCCCACCAAGGAAGACGCTCACACAATCATATGTCGCGCTCCACACATTGCTTGTTACAAGACTGGTGTCGCAGGAACTATGAAGCGAGGCTGTTATTGAGAACTGAAATCACGGGGCATTCAACGAGGGCTAAAAAAAGAGCATGAGGCCTATCTTAAACCCAAATGTTACAACGCCATTGTTCACAAGCACCTGTCGGGGAAGATAAAACAGTGCCTAGCTGATTATGGGTTGCCCTATGATGACCTCCACACCGCTGTCAATGGTACGTTTTGTGTATGCACCGATGCAGCGTTATGCAATGACGGACCAGAAGAGCTGCATGACTATGGAAATGGAACTACTGAGGCGCCTGGACCAGGTTGGTGTTAGATGAATAGATAGACAGATACAGATAGATAGATAGTTTTTATCTTTTTTAAATTAACTGGCAATTTCAAGGTTTGAAATGCTACTCTTGTGAAGACCAACCCACTGATTGCTCCGAAGCCAAGTATTGCATCGAAGGGGAGTATTGCGCTGAAGCCATGAGTTTCGATGGGAAAGTAACAAAATGGTGTTTATCCAAGCGCCAGGCTGAATGTATGGGAGGACTTCAACTCATGACCATGTCTAAGGATGGTTTATGCTGGGACTCGAAATAAGCCCAGGAAACCAGTGAAGAGTTCTGGAATAAAGTGGAAAAGTGCTCAAGTAGCCCAAGACGTTCGCGGATTCTAGCAGGACAGGAGAGGAGCCTGAATAAGGTGTGCATTTGCGATGATACGGATCCCTGCAATGGTAACCTCAAGTCTCAATTCAAACCGTGGCCAGTTGGACAAAAAAAATATTTCATTGTTTAAAAATTAGCTCATTTGTGATGGAGAAGTTTTGCATAGCTCGTTCATCCATGACCCCTTCCAACAGCTCTTTCTAACATGGCATGACACAAAATGATCTGGAGGGACATCATTACCCTTTGTCCTCGAACTACGATTCGACTCATTAGTGTAGTCCTTCTACGTCTTTAATTTCCACAGTCTTGCAAGCATAACTAGTTACTACGCAGATTAGTTGGTTCCTTGGTTGGAGAAAGTCACCAGAGAAAGCAAGGATGATTAGACCAAATAATGGGTCCTTTTGAAAGACTGCTCTAGGGTACACCACCATCTTGTAATATTAACCTCTGACAGGAAGAACAACAATGAATACGTTTAGCAATACTTGGAATGTGGATAAGCTGGAGAAAGAGGGCAAAATTCTTCTAAGGTTATCTGCTTCCTTTAACTCGTCTACTTAAAGGAATCTAACTAAAATTGAACATTGGCTTGGATTTTGAATATAAAATTTTAATCAAGTGGTAGGGGAGGAGTTCACAGTAATTTCTAAGTTGACTGCCGGATCTTGATTATTCCTAAAGGTATTCCAGAGGAAATTGTTGCCGTTCTTCGGGTGACCGGTTAGAGTGACTCCAGACCAATATTGAAGGCGTAGAGGGAAGCAGCGACGAGGATGCCAAAGACGACTTGGGTGTTGGCAGTTGATCCTTTGTTGGGCTCGTCCTTCCCGTCATCATCACCAATCGTGTGATTATTGCAGAGATCCGTATAGCAAGTGCATACCTGAGTGCCCCCACTTTGTCTGCCGTTGCCGAAGGTGCTCCTAAATTTTGCTAGTAAATCTTCGGCATTGTCTTGGGTGCTAGTTCGGCCGGGTCCAAAAATTATGCATCTTTGCCATTTCTCGAGTTCTTCTTTAGTATTGAAGGGAACGCAGCCATCGCATCCTCTGGCGGCATCGGTCAAACATTCTCTCTCAACCTTACCAATATTCTTATTCAGGGTTGTGAGGCATGCCCCATTATCACTACAGTTCACGGACTTTCCGAGAGCCTTTCCTTCTGACTTGTAGCAGTTGATGCCTGGAAACATTTATTTTTGGCTATTATTTACACAAGTCAATTGATTCCCAAAATGTCTTCACCCAGACAATGATTCCCAAAATGTGAGTCAAGTACCTTCAGTCCCTTCCAGAATCGCTCCAATCACGATCAGCAGTCCCACGATTACTTCCACCCGGATCCTGCCCTGGCTGCAAAGGAAGCTCATGATGATCACGCCAACGGTCAACGGTCTCGAGGAACTTGAGAATCTCCCAATTCAACTTCAAATCTCGATCGCAGCAAATATCAAATCAAACTGGTTGATCCAACTGTCCCTGACTGGAAGATCGATTGATCAAAATTTAAAATAATTCCAACTTGGAAAACTATTTACTTCTGCCGACTGGACAAAAACACTTTCGGTTCATAGTCCGAAATTATGATTTTTTGGGGCTCCACATCCCAGGCATATAGGCATTCATCATCGATCACGTGTTTCCTAGCGGATCATGCACTTTCCAACTATGCAAATTATGCATGCGGATTTTCACGAGCCCTGACCTGACCATATCGATAGGTCCATATTATGTAGGACATACGAGTTATAAAAATGCGCTCCTAGTCAGGTTAAGTCATTAATTTTTAATTGGGCCTGAACATTACATAGAAGTCCAGAACTTCAGAAAATGCCGCCATGTCATATTGGATACAGTCTATTACTCAGAAATTGCTCCTTCAGCTTGGGACTCACAGCAGAAATGTGGGGGGTGCGGGCTCCTCAGAAAAGAAATTACCGACCCTGTGGCCTGTGGTCCAAAGTCTGAAGACTCCTTGCAATTTTCCGTGTTCCCGAGCCAATTTGTATCGATTTCATAGAAGGCTTCCGACAAAGCCGAATTTCAGATTGGATGAACGTTTTTCTCTAATCCTGATTCAATTCTAATTTGGATATGGGAGGGTGGATGTCATGAAGTTAAAGCGCGCTTTATTAAAATGTTTTGAGTTTTCAGTGGTAGCAAATTGGATGGGATATGTATCCTGTTTGGTCGCATACGCGGATGAGGAGACAATGCATTGCATACCTTTACAGCTGAAGGCTGTCTTCAACTATCACTGTTTATTTTGACCTTCCGAATGCGAACGTAAGCTGCTCGCGACCTGATTAGAACTGATGCAAACAGAAGGTGCCCACCGACCTGGGTTAGGAACTGATCATGATAAGCTTTCAAGTGAGGATGGGTTGACCCCGGTGCATGCGATTCCCATAGCCCTTTTTCAGATGCAAATGAGATGGTTCTTAAATGGACCTATTTGTAAATATTTACTTAATTGCTACTTATTCAGGGAAACTGTAAATCAAGACAAGGAAGCTTGTATGAGCTTCAGTACTACTTCGGAAACGGGAAGTTCTTAAAAGCTTTACAAAATACAGAATGGCCAGATACTGACTAGATGAACTTATATATAGGCTATAATTACAATTAGCAGGAATAATTTTTATTAATGGTTAGCTAATTACAACTTACAACTAGACTTATCACTACAATTAGAGAACAAGTCAGGACAAGGCAAAATTGGTAAGGATAATCAACAGTTTATTGAATTGGTTTTGCGATGCATCGAATGGACCGGATTAAATATTGGATATCTTGAATTTGGAATCAGCAATTACAAAATGAGCATACTACAACAGTTTTGCAATGCATTAGATATTAGAATTTAACTAAAATTGAACATTGGCTTGGATTTTGAATATAAAATTGAAAATTTTAATCAAGTGGTTGAGGAGGAGTTCACAGTATTTTCTAAATTGACTGCCGGATCTTGACCATTCCTAGAGGTATTCAGGTGGAGATTTGTTGCTGTTCTTCAGATGACCGGATAGAGAGCTCCCAGACCAAAGTTGAAGGCGTAGAGGGAAGCAGCGACGAGGACGCCAAGGATGACTTGAGCGTTGGGGGTTGAACGTCCGGCGGGGTTGCAGAGGTCCTTATAGCAATAACACACTTTATCAAATTTAATATCTTGTCGGCCTTGTTGGGAAGACCTACCATTAGGAAGAATATTCTTCATATTCGCTAGAGAATATCCTGCAACGTTTTGGGTGCGGGATTTTCCCTTCAAACAATTTTCCATCTTGTCATCCATAGCTTGAGTGGGTGGCCAGTTGATACAACTTCCAAACAACTTTTCCCTACATTGTCTATCCTCGATGGGGTCCTCAAACATCCAGCACGATCTGTAGGCTTTTTTTCCATCCATGGCTTTGATACAAGCAGTAACATCTGGATGACAGATATACTCCGTTCTTTCACCACCGGGTGCCTCGTCGTAGCACTTTAAACCTACAAAACGTTCATTTTCGATTAGTATTTTCATATGTTCAACTGAAGAAGGCTAATTACTAATTGCTCATGATCCAACATCGACAAATCATTCAATCGTCTAGTCTTCACTCACAAACATTCACAAAATGTAAATCAAGTACCTTCACTCCCTTCCAGCATCGTCCCAATCACGATCAGCAGCCCCACGACCACCTCCATCCGGATCCTGCCTTGTTTGCAAAGGAAACCCATGATGATCACTTCAACGGTCAATGGTCTCGAGGAACTTGAAAATCTCCCACCTCAGCAGCAAATATTAACTCAAACTGGTTGTCCAAACTGTCCACTGGTCCTAACCTGACTGCAGGATCGATTGATGAATGTGTAAAAAGGATCTCAGAAAAAATATGACTTCTGCCGACTGGACAAAAAAAAATCCATTCATCGAGCCCAAAAAATAATTTTTGATTTTGTTTCCACATCCCAAGTATCCACCATGTTTCCATGTGTTTCCATGCACATCGTGAATTTTTCCAAATGCATATTACCTATGCGGATTTTCATGAGCCCTGACGATATCGATGAGTGCATTTAGTTTAGAAAGGGTTAAAAATGCGTTCATTTTTGTCAGTCAGTTTTATTTTTGAAAGCATGATCCTATAAGTTCAGAAATGGCTCAAGTATCCCAGCCATAGGTCAATTGTGAATTAAAGGAGCTGTCGAATTATCCAGCTCCAAGGCCACTTCATCGTCCCCGTTTATACTAATTAATTACGTTACCGTCAGCTAAAGACAGGAGATTACAATTTTTAAAATGACGGCACAATTAAAGCCATCTAATTTCATTTAAAATTCCCTATCTCGGAAATTACACAAAAAAAGTGCATCATTTTCCCTCGGAAATTCGTTCATTTTGACAGCCCATACGAAACTGCTCATGCAAAACAAGTCAGGAAAAAGTTTATGAAAGGATTACCTATGCTCATTTCGCTTAATATTCCACACAAGCCTAACGCGAGTTGCCAGTTTTACCAGCAAAAGTTAACTTTTAAATATCATTTCATTTCCAAGAACAATGAAATTATTTTCTGAGCCTTTTGACTTTTATATAATCCTATTATGTAATGCCTTTCCTAAAAATGCCACATGCCACCCATCCCATTATACCCATCTCTATCATGCCATGCTCGCCTTCCGTTATTTTCGCAGAGGTTAACCCAAGTACAAGACTCATCGCATATATTAATAACAATGATACCCAAAATCCCTTCATAATTATTCCAGATCAATCTACTAAATATGGTTAGATGTAAAAATAAATACACGTGGATAGCAAAACAAAGAGAAATTTATAAAAAAGGAAAATAAATACTCCTTCGCATCTCGAACACCAGACAAAAATACAAATTACTCTCTAGACAAAATTAGGTGACAGCAGCATCCGGCCAAAGACGCTGATTACTTCTCGACAACTTCTATACCTAATTCAATTCAATTGTCAATTATCCCCTTCCAATAAAAAAAAATTTTATTCTCCAATTCCATTCGCAAATATCCCATTCCGTAATCATCCTGTCATTCGCATAAGGAAAAATTATCCCAACTTATTTTAGCCCCATTTCTCCAGAATTCCTTGACGTCAACTTTCCCCTTACATAACCAGCTCCAGAATGATCCTTATTGCTCCTCAATTTCCTCCACGTTTTTATGACAGACAGTACAAGTTTCAATAAGGATCTGACGATAAGTGCGGGATTATTAGAAAAACAATAGTGGAGGTGGAGCGTGGAGGATGAGCCTCGATCCTGTCATTCCCACTAAAAGCATCTGAGAAAAAATGGTGCTTGCGACTATTTCCTCCATACTGTATTTTCATCCCAACAACAAACATTACCACACCTACTTGGTGGAAATGTCGATCATCATCTCATCCCCGTTTATATTTTAGGACGGGCCTCTCCAGAATTTCAATATCGTCATCCATCCCATATCATTCTGAATACAACGGCCAATATCAGATTTTTTACGATGGCGTAACAAACAAAACCCTGTTTTTGGTGATGATGCCCCAGACGGGTGTAGTTATTTTTGACGTAAGCATATCACTTTCACGCGGTGATTGATACCTCCACTCATCCTCACACCCGACCAGTTTGTCTTTCAGTCCTCGATTCAACTTCAAATTACTATCAACGATTTCCCCCAGTACACCTTACATATTTCACCTTTGGAAAAATATACATAAATAAAATTTGGGCTGTTTATTGATGCATGGCCACCAATACCGATGTTGTTTTGGATATTTTTGACAAGAACACTCCGAATACTCCGGAAATCCTTTTACGATTGTATCAATACGACACTGTGACTGTTCCCCAAGCCATTTGTAATTGGAATTCTACGGAGCGACATAATGAGAAAAGTGGATTGGATTGCATGTGAAAATAATAAATTGAGTGAGCGAAACAGAAAAATCTCAAAATGATTTACACCAAAGTGATATGAGAATTGGGATTAAAGGCAGGCCTGGTGTCAGCGGGGGACAGTGAGACAAAAGAGAGATGAATTTGCACATCATTGTTTTCTGCGGTTTCTGCATCGGGACGGATGTGCGTGGCCATAATACGCAACGTGACTTTTTCTTTTCCAATTTTCCTCTTTCCAAAAAAAAAGTTAAAATCAAGATTACAGAGATTTCGCAAATAAAGTGGGTTTCCAAATGAGAAAACTTTTTTTAGATGGTAAATGCTTATCACTCCCAACCAGGAGAAAGTTTGGAAGAAAGTAATGACTGCAAATGGGCTATTTCGGTGCATTCAATCTCCTGATTTGATGACTTTTCCCAGAAGAACTTCTTGGAGTCCACGCATGCAGTCGGTGATAATCACCAAAATGGCTGGGTGAATAAGGTTGATGAGCTTGAAAATGATAATGACACCGTTATCAAATACACACTGGAATATAGTTAGCTAGTCCTTTGGGAGAAAACCGGAAGGTAAATAGAAAAATTAGCTCCACGCACAAGCACCTATCCCAAAGATCCCATTTATTACAGGCTTTCCCCGGAAGAGAAAGTTTTCGCAATCCCCCAAAGTAATGTAAAACTGGACAAATGTCGAGGGAGAAAATAACGCGTGGAATAAATGGGAATAATCGTCCAGTAAAACCGGCCAAAAGAAAGTCTTCCTATGTGTAAGGAAAAATTAAAGGTTTTTGCTCTGGATGAAAAGTTAGATTATTTTATGCAATGTGTAAAACGGCAACGGCTTGGATGGTCAGACAGAGCTGGATGGAAGCAGCCGAATTTTATCTGCGGTTATCATTATTATCATCATCATCATCATTGGCGATGACAATTTCCCTTCCTGTGGCTTCAAAGACTCAATCCGTAATAATGGAACGGGCCACATGACCACCACCATCCAGTGGTACACTTCTGTCCTCTGCAAAATCTGATCAGGATATTTATACAGCAGTAAAGAAAGATGGGCATATTCACAGTGGTGGATTGGTATCATCCCAGAACTTTTAGTTTTAGTGACCCGCATTCAACTCCCTTTTTAGTAGTTTTTTTCTGCTGGATAAAGTTTTCTAAAAAAAACTCGGACATTTGGTAGTGGTCACACGTGCGGATACCTGGAGATAGGAAATGGATATGGAGGCCCAATTTCAATATTACACGAGGAAAACTGTAACTTTCTCTAGCTATTTTTGATCTTGGCTATTTCCATTTTATATTACTTTTTGCTTATCTAAATCCTCCAAAATCCAAGTCTGTCTCCACAGCCCAGTCCAAGTAATCTCGCAAATGTACACTCATTTTCTTCCTCTGCTAGATGTCATCAGTTGAATGAGAATCGTTCGGGGATAATGGGTTTATTAGATCACATTTTATTTTTATGTCGGGAAAAACTTGGAGAAAGTATTTTTCTTGACTTTGGATATGAAATGGAATTGCTCTGGTTGCAATATGGGCTATTTAGTGGCGGGGGTGAAAATAAGCCACAAATAGGTAGGTATATTGTCGCCGCGAGAGGGGAGTAAGCAGGGGGAGGGAACTTCCCAAGTAGGGCGATTTAGATCAAAATCCCTATCGCTTTTTGATGCGCTATTCATTCCTGTTACTGGTGGGAACAGGTTTAGCAAAGCCTTTGTAATTTATTTACTCCTTTCACAGTTGGATAGGAATCATTTGAATATGATTTGAATTGGACTACTTCCTGCTTCAAAAGTCCCATAGGATTCCTGTACCAAGTTGGGTCAGTATTTCTCAGCTTACCCCAATCCGACAATTTTTAGAAAACTGAAAAGATTTAAATTGCACAGAGATCCAGTCTGAGGGAAGGATTCTTAAAGATAGAAAGAAAGATGCAGTCTGAAGACTCTGACGATGCTACCCTAACCAAGCTGACCCCCTTGAAGGGTCATGGCGAGCATCATCATCATCATCATCATCATGATAAGTCCGCAAAAACGGGTCACGGCAAGCATCATGATAAGGCGGCTAAAGCTCGCTCCAAGTTTGGTAAGCATTTCCATGATTTGATTTGATTTGATTTGAACTGAAGTGAAATGATAAGCTCGACATTTAAAAAATGCACTTATTTTACCATTTTAGTTATGAAGGGAAGCCCTTTACCCTCCTCCGAAGATGAAGATGCGAAGGCTAAGGAAGCCTACCAGAAAAAG
>JAQGAG010000953.1:0-11856 GCA_034696835.1 Lepidocyrtus lignorum
TTTTCTGAAGTTTTTATAATTTCTTAATCTTTAGTTTACAAGACTAATATTTTTATTAAACTATAAAAACTTATTAATTTATTAAATTTTTTAATTGTTTTAAATCTATTAACCGGGGTAATTGTTTTTAGTTCAGTTCGGGAACATTTATTGAGAGCTTTGCTAAGTTTAGAATATATGGTATTAATAATTTTTTTTCTTTTTATTTTAAGTTTAGACTGTATTGGGGGGTATTATTCTTTAATCTATTTAATTGTAGCCGCTTGTGAGGGGGCGTTAGGGCTTTCTATTTTAATTGTTATAAGACGAAGCTACGGAGGGGATTATTTAAGCGGCATGCGGGTGATTTTAATTTAATGATAAAATTTATTAGTTGCTTATTAGTTGGGTTGGGGATTGGCTTTATAACAAAGTTTATATTTTGGATAGCGGGGGGTCTCATTTCTTGTGTTGGGCTTTTATTTCTATTTTGTGGAAGATTTTTTGTTGAGCAGTTGGGCTATGGCTTAGGATTAAACTTGGATTTGGTATCTTTTAGCTTAATTATTTTAAGTTTATTTGTGACAATTTTGATGTTTTTTTCTAGTAACGGAATTTATATTAATAACACTATATATTATTTTTATATTTTAGTTTATTTATTACTTTTGGTTTTAGTATTTACATTTACTGTAAATAATTTATTAACTTTTTACTTTTTTTTCGAAATTTCTTTGGTGCCAACTTTATTAATTATTTTGGGTTGAGGCTACCAGCCGGAACGGCTTCAGGCAGGGGTTTATTTTTTATTTTACACTTTAGGTGCGTCCCTTCCTTTATTAATGGTAATAGTTTATTATTTAAATAGATTAGGGGGGTTAGATATTTTTATTAATTTTAATTTAATTAAATTAAAGGTTGTAGGGGGGCTTATAATTTTATGTTCAGTAATGGCTTTTATGGTGAAAATACCTATATTTTTCACTCATCTTTGGTTGCCCAAGGCTCATGTGGAGGCCCCGGTCTCTGGCTCTATAATTTTAGCGGGGGTGTTGCTTAAGCTTGGGGGGTATGGGATTTATCGGGTTTTCATTTTAGTCGGGGTTGGGATTATAAGGGTTAATTCATATTTTTTTGGGCTGAGAATTTTTGGGATAATTTATGTAGGCTTTATATGTTGTCGGTTAAGTGACATAAAGGGACTAGTGGCTTATTCTTCGGTTGCTCATATGGGGATGGTTATTTGTGGTATAGTAGCATATACCTATTGAGGGTTTAATGGTGCGTTAGCTATAATGGTGGGACACGGGGTGTGTTCTTCTGGTTTATTTTGTGCGGTTAATATTTATTATGAGCGGTCTGGAAGACGAAGTTTTTATATTAATAAGGGATTACTTTCTATCTTACCTGTTTTTACTTTAATATTATTTTTGTTGTGCGGGGCTAATATAGCTGCTCCTCCAACTGTTAATTTATTTTCAGAAATTTTTTTGATGGGGAGAATAATAAAGTTTGATTTAATAATATTATTAGGATTTCCTGTAGGTTCATACTTGGGGGCTGTCTTTACCCTATTTATTTTTAGTTACTCTCAGCATGGTAAGTTTTTTGAGGGGGGGAGATTTGGGGGGATATTAAATTTTCGAGAATACTATTTAATAGGAGTTCATTTATTTCCGGTCAACGGTTTAATTTTAAAGCCGGAGTTTTTTTTAAGAATATTTTAGGCTCAAGTAGTTTATTTAAAATTTAAAGTTGTGGTCTTTAAGAAAGGGGCTGTCTTTTGAGTAATTTTAAAATATGGGGTTGTGACTTATTACTTAGGTTTAATATTAATAGTTTTTAGTGGGGTAAATTTAATATTGGGGGTTATTTATTATTACAGGGATTTAGCAGTGTTTGTAGAGTGGGAAGTTATGAGTTTTTTTAGAACTAAGATTGTTATGACGTTGTTGTTCGACTGAATAAGTTTATGTTTTGCGGGATTTGTTTTATTTATTTCTTCTATAGTGTTGATGTATAGTTTTTATTACATGGCCGGGGATGTTTTTTTATACCGGTTTATTATTTTAGTTTATTTGTTTGTTTTATCTATATTACTTATAATTTTAAGCCCTAATATAATTAGTATTTTGTTGGGGTGGGATGGATTGGGCTTAGTTTCTTATTGTTTAGTAATTTATTACCAGGGGGTAAAGTCAGCTAATGCCGGCATACTAACAATTTTATCCAATCGTGTAGGAGATGTGGCTATTTTGTTAAGCATTTCTTGATTATTAAATTATGGTTCTTGAAATTTTTGGTACCTACAGTATATAATTTCAAGAAGAGGGATATATTTCATTATATTTATATTAATTTTAGCGGGGATAACTAAGAGTGCACAAATTCCATTTTCGGCGTGGCTGCCGGCAGCTATGGCCGCCCCCACTCCCGTGTCTGCTTTAGTTCATTCTTCTACTTTAGTGACAGCTGGAGTTTACTTGATAATTCGGTTTAATTACTTTTTGGGTGTAAATTTTTATTTATTTTACTTAGGGGGTTTGACTATATTTATATCGGGATTAGGGGCTAATTTTGAGATAGATCTTAAAAAGATTATTGCTTTATCCACTCTTTCTCAATTGGGGGTTATAATGTTTATTTTATCCCTGGGATTTAGAGAATTGGCGTTTTTTCATCTTTTAACCCACGCGTTATTTAAGTCATTATTGTTTTTATGTGCAGGAGTATATATTCACGGAGCAGGAGATTGTCAAGACATTCGTTATTTGGGGGGGGCTATAAACATGATGCCGGTGAGTTCATTATTTTTTAGTTGCTGTTCATTATCTTTGTGTGGGTTTCCATTCCTTTCTGGATTTTATTCTAAAGATTTAATTTTAGAAGTTTATATAATGGGAGATATAAATGTATTAATTATATTGGGGGTTATTTTGGGGTCTTTTTTTACGGTTACATACTCTGCTCGGCTTGGGAGATATCTATTTTTAAAAAATCTGGGTCTAAGGGGATTAATCTCTTTGGAGGAAGAAGTTGGGCTTCTGGCCCCCATGATTGGGTTATTTACAGTTTCTGTTTTTGCGGGGGCATCTATATCTTGAGGAGTTGTGCCTTCTTACTTAGTTATACTTAGTTTATTTTGAAAATTTTTATTTTTAGGTGGAGTGCTGGGGTTGAGTTTGGTTATTATTATTTTAATGGTGAAAGATTTTAGAATTTATTTTGGTGCGGCTTTGTTTAGGGTAAGGAGATTTATAGGAGGAATGTGATTTATGCCTTTACTATCTACTTCGGGACTAACTTGAAATCTTACCATAGGGGCAGTTTTATTAAAGTATGTGGATCAGGGTTGGGTAGAATATTTAGGGGGGCAGGGCTTAAATCATGCGAGTATAAAAATTGCAGTTAAGTTAGATTTTAGTATTTTTTCTGGTCTAAAAATATATTTATTTGGGGGAGTATTAGTTGTGTTAACTTTATTATATTTTTTATATTTAAATAGCTTAAATTAAAGCGTAGCTTTGAAGCAGCTAAAATATGGCTAAGGTCATTTTAAGTATTAATTGTAGTATCTACAGCTTTACAATGAAAATGTAGGGTTTTTTTTAAACTAAATTAATAAAAAAGGATGGCGGAGTTTAACCGCCAAAAATTTAAGTTAGCGGCCTATTTTTAAAACATTTCCTTTTTGGTTTAAAAGGAGGGGTAGCCTCTAACTACCATTAACAGTGGTATTCCTCTTTTTGGATTCTTTTAAAGTTAAAGGCCTTGGCCAAAATTCAGGTCGAAACTGAAGGCAAAAATTCGCTTTTTAACTAAGAATAACCTCAAGGTACTTTCTGGTTGCAAACCAGGTGTTATATTTAACTATAATCCTATTCATCTCAATCAAGAGCCCCTTGGTTTCATTCGTGATATAGCCCTAAAACTAAAATTATAATAAAAAAAATACCAATTAATAATAGAGAATTAATTTTTATTGTGTGAATTATAACGGGGATGGGTAGGATTAGTGTGATCTCTACATCAAAAATTAAAAAAATTACTGCGATTAAGTAAAATCGCAGGGAAAAGGGCAGGCGTGCTGGAGATTTTGGGTCAAACCCACACTCAAAGGGAGAAAGTTTTTCACGGTCTAATAGTATTTTTTTAGCTAGGGAGGTATTTAGAATTAAAAGGATAGAGCATAAGCTGAGAGAAATCAGGGTATTTAAAATTATTACACTTCCCCTAGGGGGACTTTTTGATTGGAAGCCAAATTTACTAATATAATAGAAGTGTAGCTACCTCATCAATAAATAGTTATATAAAGGAATAATCAGACTACATCTACAAAGTGTCAATACCATGCTGCAGCTTCAAACCCAAAATGGTGGGAGCCTGAAAAGTGTTGTTGAGAGTGGCGGCTTAAACATGTTAATAGAAACAACGAGCCGATAATGACGTGAAGGCCGTGGAAGCCGGTGGCGATAAAAAATGTTCTACCGTAGGCAGAATCAGCAATTGTGAAGGAGGCTTCCCAGTATTCCATACCTTGAAGGCATGTAAAATAGCCTCCGAGGGCTACGGTAAGGCCCAAGCCCTGCAAGACTTGGGAGTGGTTATTTTCTATTATGGCATGGTGAGCCCAGGTTACTGTTACTCCCGAGCCCAATAAGATTAAAGTATTAAGAAGGGGGACTTGAATTGGGTTAAAGGGGTAGATCCCCGAAGGGGGTCACAATAAACCAATTTCTATGGTGGGGGCTAAGCTGGAGTGAAAGAAAGCCCAGAAAAAAGAGAAAAAAAATAACACTTCTGAAGTAATAAAAAGGACTATACCCCAGCGTAGCCCTACAGCAACTTGTTTAGTGTGAAGACCTTGAAATCTCCCTTCCCGGCTAATATCTCGTCATCATTGAATACATGTAAGGATTAGAATAATTTTGCCAAAAATAAATATAGAAGGAGAAAATGAGTTAAATCATTTTACTAAGCCTCTAGTAAGCAGAAGAGCGCCAATGGCGCCTGTTAATGGTCATGGACTTCCATCAACTAAATGAAATGTGTGGTTACTTTTAATTATCATTAATGGGATACTACTTCTCTAGAGTAGAGGGTGGATAGAACGGCAAACACATATGATTGAATCATGGCAACTGCAGTTTCCAAGATCAATAGTATAATTTGAGTTAAAATTAATCTTAGCAGAATAATGTTTGAAGCAATGGCTGTTTGGTTGCCTAATAGGGTTATTAATAAATGGCCGGCAACTATATTGGCCATTAAACGTACCGAAAGGGTAATAGGGCGGATTACGTTTCTGACCGTTTCGATTAATACCATTAAAGGCATTAGGGCGCCAGGAGTTCCAGAGGGAACTATATGGGCGAATATATGGGAAGTGTTGTTTAGTCATCCAAATACTATAAATGATAATCATAGAGGTAGGGCTAACCCTAAGGTGAGTGTAATATGGCTAGAAGAAGTAAACACGTAAGGGAATAAACCCATTAGATTGTTAAATAAAATAAAAATAAAAAGTCCTCTAAGGAATAGGGTAACTCCCTGAATGTTGGGTTGGCCTAAGAGAGTTTTAAATTCTTTATGGAGGGTTTTTTTTATATTAATAATAATTACCCCAGTTTTAGGAGGGGCCACCCAAAACAAAGGGGTAATTATGAAAAATAAAATTATTGAGCTGGATCAGTTAAAGGAGGTGTTTAAAATAGTTGAGGGATCAAAGCTGGAAAATAAGTTAGTTATCATATTCAGACCATGGTTGAGTTTATTGAAGAAGTATTATTTGTTGAAGGTTTTAACTCATTAAGATATACATAAAAAATTTTAATTGTGGTTAGAACTATAAGACAAGAGAATATAATAAATAAAACGCCTCATATAAGTGGAGATATTTGTGGTATTAAAAAATACCGGCGGGGTGACTTAATCTTGACAGGATTATATTAAAGACTTAACTAATTTTTTAGTTAAAAATAGTAGTTAATCTATTATTAGGCGGTTTAAGAGACCGTTACTTACTTTCAGTCATTTAACTATAAATTAAAGTTTTTAACTCATGAAATAAAGTATTTAGGGGTTACTCTTTCGATTGAAATTGGCATAAAGCTATGGTTGGCTCCGCAGATTTCAGAACACTGGCCAAAATATAAACCCGGCCGGCTGGTTAAAAAATTAACTTGGTTAAGCCGTCCTGGCACTGCGTCAGCTTTAACACCTAGTGCAGGGACTGTTCAGGCGTGAAGTACGTCTGCGGCCGAAATTAATATTCGGACTTGTGAGGAGAGTGGAAGAATAATGCGGTTGTCTACATCTAATAAGCGAAATGAGTTGGGGGTCCCCTCAGAGGAGGGAATTATGTAAGAGTCAAATTCAATATCTGTAAAATCTGAGTATTCATAAGATCAATATCATTGGTGACCTATGGTTTTTAGTGTAATTGAGGGCTTGAAACTTTCGTCTAATAGGTAAAGAAGGCGAATTGAAGGCAGCCCAATAAAAATTAGTACAAAGCTTGGGATAATTGTTCAAAATAGCTCTAGGCCTTGAGATTCTAGTATATATTGATCTAGGTTTAGGTTTACACAAGCGGATAGAATGTTAAACCCAACAATTGTGATGATTAAAATTAGGATGGTTATAGTGTGGTCGTGAAAAAAAATTAACTGTTCTATAAGTGGAGAGGTAGCATTTTGAAAATTGAGGGCTGCTCAGGTAGACACTTCTAAAGGAGGCTTAATCCTCATTTACGAAGCTTAAGTTCGTGGCACTAATCTGCCACGTTAGAACTGGTAAATTAAGGTTAATTCAGAGTAGGTGTGTTCGGATGGGGGGCTGTTATGGGCTCACTCAATAAAAGATGGCTCAATAGAGGGGTTTATTACCGGTCGTTTGGATAGCATGGCTTCTCATATAATGTATGCAAAAATTAGGATGGCTACGACAGAAGTGTAGCTTCCTATTGAGCTGAAAATATTTCAGGAAGTAAAAGCGTCGGGGTAATCTGAGTACCGTCGGGGCATACCGTTTAAACCTAGAAAGTGTTGGGGGAAAAAGGTCATATTTACCCCTACAAACATAATAGTAAATTGAATTTTTAGTCATGTTGGATTTATTCTAGCTCCTGCTATTAAAGGGAATCAATGGATTAGGCCAGCTATAATAGCAAAAACTGCTCCCATGGAAAGAACATAATGGAAGTGGGCTACCACGTAATATGTATCGTGCAGAATAATATCAATAGATGAATTAGCTAGAATAATTCCGGTCAGTCCTCCCACTGTAAATAAAAATACAAACCCAATGGCCCATAATAAGGAGGGTGTTCTATATAAAATTCTGCCCTGAAGAGTAGCAACTCAACTGAAAATTTTAACTCCCGTGGGTACAGCAATAATTATGGTTGCTGTGGTAAAGTAAGCGCGGGTGTCTACATCTATTCCGACTGTAAATATATGATGGGCTCATACAATAAAACCTAGTAGCCCAATAGCTGACATGGCATAGATTATACCTAGCTGGCCGAAAGTTTGTTTCTTGCCGGACTCGAATGTGATAATATGGGAAATTATTCCAAAGCCAGGTAGAATTAAAATGTAGACTTCAGGGTGGCCAAAAAATCAAAATAAATGTTGATAAAGAATAGGATCTCCTCCTCCAGCAGGGTCAAAGAATGAAGTATTTAGATTTCGGTCGGTAAGAAGTATGGTAATAGCACCGGCTAGTACTGGTAGGGATAATAAAAGTAAGATGGCGGTTAGAAAAACGGATCACACAAAAAGTGGAGTTTGGTCCCAAGATAGGCCTGGGGTTCGTATATTAATAATTGTAGTAATGAAATTTACGGCCCCCAAAATAGATCTGGCACCCGCCAGATGAAGTCTAAAAATAGATAAATCTACGGAGGCTCCGGTGTGAGCTACACCTGCCGCTAATGGGGGGTATACGGTTCAACCTGTGCCCGCACCTCTTTCTACTATGCCTGGGGTTCGTATATTAATAATTGTAGTAATGAAATTTACGGCCCCCAAAATAGATCTGGCACCCGCCAGATGAAGTCTAAAAATAGATAAATCTACGGAGGCTCCGGTGTGAGCTACACCTGCCGCTAATGGGGGGTATACGGTTCAACCTGTGCCCGCACCTCTTTCTACTAGGCCTCCGGCTAAGAGAAGGGTTAGGGAAGGAGGTAAAAGTCAAAATCTTATATTATTTATACGGGGGAAAGCTATGTCGGGGGCTCCAATTATTATAGGTACTAGCCAATTACCGAATCCCCCGATTATAATCGGTATAACCATGAAGAAGATTATAATAAATGCGTGAGCAGTTACTATTACATTATAGATTTGGTCATCTCCAATAAATCTACCGGGCTGGCCTAATTCTAGACGGATTAAAACTCTAAATGCTGTGCCAACTATGGCAGATCAGGTGCCAAAAATTAAATATATCGTGCCGATATCTTTATGATTTGTTGAGTAAAGTCATCGGTTAATATAAAAAGAATGGGTGTCTGATAATAGGTGTTAAACTGTAAATTTAATTAAGAATAACTAATTCCTCTTTCATTGGGTTAATAGTTTAATTAAAAATCTTAGGCTGCAAACTTAAAGATGAAATAAATTCTTTACCTTAAAGTCTATAGGGTTATTCCTATAAATTAGACTTTGAAGGACCAGAGTTTAATTAACTTAAGACTTTAAAAAAGTGAATTTATGGCGGGGATAAAGACGTTAAGTGAAATAGAAGTAAACACAAGGGTGTTATTAGTTTTTAGTCTACACCTCAAACTATAAACTCTGGTTGTTTGCTTATTCATTGAAAATGAATAGACTAGGCGGAAGTAGTAAAATAAAGAGATTAATGATAATGTAACGAAGGTTAAAATTAGAATATTAACTTTAATTTGAGTTATATAAATAATAACAGATAGTTTGGCTAAGAAACCTAAAAAAGGAGGGAGACCCCCTAGGGATAAAATATTAAATAAAAAAATATATTTGTTTAAGGGGGCCTCCACCCACGAAGATAGTTGGTTTATTTTTTTGAGGGGGGATTTCCATAGTAAAAAAATAATTCTAGCTGATAGTAGAGAGTAGATTAAAAAATAAAATAATCAGTTTATTAATCTAATTATTGCGGCTATTAAAATTCAACTTCTATGGGCAATGGAAGAGTAGGTTATAATAGTTTTAGTGACTAATTGGTTGAGTCCTCCAATTGTACCTACAATTAGAGCTAATATTGCTACAATAATAATTTTATTTATTTTAAAACATGCTATTAAAAGTAGGGGGGCTACCTTTTGTCAAGTAAATAAAATAAAGCACTGAGGTCAGTGTAAGCATTGTATAATGTTTGGAAACCAAAAATGCAGGGGGGGGATACCTGCTTTTATAAGTAAAGAAAAAAAGATTAAAATTTCTAATGTATCTATTTTAACTGCTAGAGATGATTCTATAATTAGATTAACACTGATAATTAGCATGATAGAAGCTAAAGCTTGAATTAAAAAGTATTTAATAGAGGCTTCGACTAGTATTTTATTAATTTTAATAAGTATCAGGGGGGTCATACTTATTAGGTTAATTTCTAGTCCTAGCCAACTAGTGAACCAGGAGTTAGCTGAGATTGCTAACGCTGTACCACCAATCAAGGTTCTAAAAAAAATTAAATGATATGATTTAATAAACATTAAAAAGAGGGGGGTGCGGCCCCCATAAGCAGGGTATGAACCTGATAGCTTTTTTAGCTTATCTTTTTATAAATTAGTTTAAAGGAACTTTAAATTTTGATTTTAAAAGAAATAGTGTAATTCTATTATTTATAAGAAGAAGTAAAAAAAATACATGATTTATTCTATCAAAATAACCCTTTTAAGTCAGGCATTCTTCTTTTTTTCTCTTTCTTTCTCAAGAAACACTAAAGGTGTTTATTTATAAAAATGTTTATTAATAATATAAATTATTATTATATATATATATATTTATTTTATATATATTATATAAAATATATAAATATATTAAATATAAATAATATAAATATTAATAATACATTAAATACAATATTTAAAATTAAAAGAAGAATTATTATTTATTGAAACTCTTATATTTATTGAAAATATAGATATATTATAGAATAATAAATAATATACATATAAATAAAATAAATTATTTATTATAATTAAAAATATTATTTAATACCAAAAATTTATTTTAAATATTATACAAAATATTTGAGTTTAATTTTTATTTTCCATAATTTTAAATAAAATAGAAAATAAAAATTAATTAGGTTTTTTTACGAAAAGAGGAAAAGTTTGATTCTAGCTTTAAGATTAATTTAATAAAAACTTATACATGTTTTTAGGCAGTGTTTGGTATTAATAAATACTAGGTTGAGGTGATTTAAGTGTTTTACTGGCAATTGGAGGAATTTGGTGCCAGCATCTGCGGTTAGACTAAAAATTAAATTTAATTTTTATTTTCTGTTTAAAAATATAAATTTTAAAATTTTTATAATGAATGGTGAAATTTTACTAAATAAATATTTTTGTTTGTTTTTACATTATTTTTCTTGTTTTATAAACCAGGATTAGATACCCTGTTATTAAAAGGTTTATTATTTTAAAGGTAGTAGTTGCTTGAAACCTAAAGAATTTGGCGGTAAACAATCTTGTTAGAGGAACTTGCTCTATAATGGATATTACACAAGATTATGTACCTTTTTTATTTTTATATACCGCTGTATTAAAAATTAAATTGAAATTTAATTTTTAATATTTTATAGTAGTATTACAAGTCAAGGTTTAATTTATAAAAAGGAAGAAGTGGGTTACTAAGGTTTTTACTTTAGAGTAAGTTTTTATGAAAAAGGATTTAAAAGTAATTTAGTATAGATTATGAATTTAGTTCTTGTTTATGTACACATCGCCCGTCGCTCTAGTTTTAAAATTAGATAAGTCGTAACAAAGTAGATTATTTGGAAAAATTGTCTAGAAAAATAGAGGGGCAGAGCTTGAGATTAAGCATTTCATTTACACTGAGAGGATTATGATTTAGTTCATATGTTTCTATAAATTCTTTTTAATATTTATTAGTGTTATTGAAAATTAAGTGGGCTTTAGAAATTTATATAATTTAGGATCCGAGAGGGAGTTAGAAATATAAATAAGTTGCTTAATTTTTGGGGTTAAAAATTACTTTTTGTATCAATGAAAATTTATTTATTTAATTATATAGTATTCTCGAAAATTAATGGTCTAATAAATTTATTTATATCTTGTGGAAATAAGTCGTAAAGGTTTTATTTGTAATGAGATGTTTACGCGTTAATTTATATCTAGTTACAGAAAATGAATATTATTAGATTTAATAGAATAATTTATTTAAAATAAAAGGTTTAAATTTTAAAATTAAAGGGATAATCTTTTAATTTATTGGGTTATAATTTAAATTGTCTAATAAAATTTTAAAAGACTTAAAATAGGTTGTGTGTAATTTATATTTAAGATTCAATTTATTATAAATTTTATACTATTTGGCTTAAAATTTTGTATTTTATATTTATTTAAGATTTTAACATTTAAATGATTTTATTATTATAAAATATTTTAACAGGATTATGGGGGTTGGGTTTAATTTATGAACTCGACATATCTAGCTAGTCTGTTTAGCAAAAACATTTTTTTTTGGTTATATAAAAAGTAGGGCCTGCCCACTGTGTAGTATAAAGGGCCGCGGTATTTTGACCGTGCTAAGGTAGCGTAGTCATTAGTCTTTTAATTGGGGGATGGTATGAATGGTTTAACTGGTTAGGGTTTTATTTTTTATTATTTTGTAATTTCAATTTTAAGTGAAAATGCTTAAATTT
>JAQGAG010000954.1:0-11856 GCA_034696835.1 Lepidocyrtus lignorum
CACCTCCATTAAACCCCCACCCCGAGAGTGTGATTTTGGCTAATCCCCCAGGGGGATTAATGGAATAAAGACGGTAAATAAAAACATTTATAATTCAATTGAATTTGTTTTTCTACTTTAGTTACAAGTTTTTGATTTGAATGACTTCAGACGATATAACGTTTCATCGTATTTGTTGAGGGTATCATGTTGACATAATCAAAGGCATACTTTTTTCAAGTATTTGTGTCTGCGAATTCGCTACGAAAGCTATCGAAAAGCTGCAGCCTGCAGGCTCGTTAAATATTACGTTGTATCCACGAGAAATAACTTTCACTTTTCACATTCTTTGCCCATTGCATTGGGAAGTACTTTACGCCTGAGAAAACACGCATCGTGGAGAGAATCCTTAATCTCAAGCACTATTTGAGTATTTCCCTCACGAAAAACTATTGTTGATTATTTGGCACGTTGAGAAGAGAGCTAATTCGAGCAAGTGGGGCACTCTAAGAACGATCCAAACTGGGAAACAAAAATGAATCTTTTTTGTGACGATGAGTACACTTTTCACTTTTTGTTGCCAAAAATTGGGCACGTGCAATTTTTTACTTGAGCAGTATGATCCCATTTCACTAGTATTTTGTCGTTAATTAACGTTATGGGGCACAACATGAGAGAGTGCGAGATGGAGAAGTGGAAAAATTTCACACAAGCATTGTCACACTACACTTGGGGCAAGTGATGGCTAAAATTGGAAAGAATTATTTTACATTGTTTTGGACACATCACCAATTTATATCACACTGATTTGATTTGATTGTGGAAAATTGGAATAGAAAGGGAGTGGAGTAATTATGGGCTGGAAAAAAGTGATATACCTTATGTCTGCGTTAACTGTAGACAAAATATAAATCTTCGTTGTCCTTGGGGTCTTTTTTATAGTCACATGTGCCTCCCAACTAGCCCACAAAATTTGCACTTTCTACTGTATCGTGATTATCGTTTTTTCTATCATTATCTCCAACAAAGGTGCGTCTCCTATTCTATTGAAATGTTGGCTTCCTTTAACTTCCGGCACAACTCCACATGCAGTCTTACACGGTAGAACCCAGCATCCGCTTTGTAGATCTCGTAGTTTGCATTAGTGGCCTTTCTTTGCACTGGGGAAAGCTTATGATGCATTTAGCCCCCTACCAGGACTCTATTATTGTGACTTGTGAGTAGACACAAAGAGAGGAGATGTAGTCTGGAGGATTTCTCCAAAGCTTCTGGGAGATTTTTTAGAAATGCTCACAATAGTCAATCTGTCTGCGTGCTTACTTGTTTCTCGCATGAACTCACTACGAAACGTAACATGTTGCACTTTAGCAAATATGGAATGCTGCGGATTGGATTTTTTCGCGTGTATGAAATGATTTTGCAGGCTATAATGAGCATTTCATTATTGCTTGGCTTTTTAAATTTGACACAAATAGTCAATTGGTGCAAACAATCACAAATAAGAACTGGTAATGCTAATTGCAGATAATTGCATAAGTATTATCTGACTTTTTGTAAATCCCATCGAATTTTTTTAGCAAGGTGATAAATCCCTGAAACAAATCCATGCTTCCGTGATGTGCAGTTGATCACTGACCGTCACAAGTTGTAAATGCCTTATCGATTTTGTAAGAAAAAGCAAACAAAGTGATTTTTATTATGATCAAAACTTTTACTTATCCATTATAATAAACTGTTGTGCAATCTGAACTTACATAATATCATTTTTGTTATTCTAAATGTTACATATAATTCAGTTTTAGTAGTAGTAAGCCAACATATAGATAATGCCATCCCTGGAATTGTTTTGAACGTTTGTCTTTGTTCTGAAAAAGTTTGACTTTCTGTTATGTTTTTGATTCGTTGTGAAACCAAAAAAGGACAAAGTTATTGGTAATTCACCCACATGACACGTTTTTATGCATTAGTGTACTTTTAGGAGTGAAAAACATTTCACTCATCAGAATCAGAATTTTATTTCCCAGAAACCCTCACCAAATTCCTCTTCTATGTTTCGAGCACACCCACCTTAACATGTGCCAATTAAATCGTGGATTTACAGGTGGCGGATAAGTAGTATTGTACTTGCGACTTCGTGTGTGGTTGTACCTCAAAACAGTTTGTGCAATTCCGTGATACATTTCTGATTTCTTTACATTTTAATTTATGTCACAATAGTGTTCAGACTGGGTTGTCAAAAAATGAAAAGATAATGTAATACTACTACCAAGAACTATGGATGTTTTCACCAAACTCATTCAAATGAAAGAAATCAGGAGAAAACGTGTTTCCCAACGCACACGTAGAAAACTTCTTTGCGAGATCATCAATATCAATACCATTATGCAATATGGACACAGTTTAGCTTGGAGGACTTTCTTTGTCGAAAACCCTTCATTAATCATTCCCAATTTATGTTCCGTTTCGCCAAAATGTTTCTCCAGTCACGCCATAGTACTAATATTATAAAAAGGAACTCAAGTAGAATAATTTCACCTAGTTGCAAACGACCGTGGGAATTACCAACATGTGGAAACATCTATCCAATCATTCACGCCACTTCGTGTGACCACACAACCCTTATTAGGTATGTTAAGAAAAGTTCTTACATCATTGCCTATTTTAATTTAATCACGCCATACAAAGCCTGTAAGGCCTTCAATTCGCCTTCTGGAACAGAAAAAAGGATACTTTCCAATTATAGTAGGTAACTTCAATTATAGGTGGATGCTTGGAACTGCGGAAACAACGTTTTACAATTCCCAAAAATCTCTATATTTTCAGCTCCCTTGCACATACACCAAAAATGACGCTGTGTATTTCCCCCGGCGACACGAGCCCGATGGTTTTCTCTTCTAAAGTAAAAATGTACAGTTCCAACAAATCTCATACATAGGTAACTTATAAAAATTCATGAAAAGTTTCCTATTACCGCCATATTTTTTTTGCTAAATTGAAAAATAACAAGTTCACACTATTATGAGACATTTACTTACATAATGTATTGGGCTTTATATTAAAGTTCATGGTGAAAGCTCGTTGTTACTATTGTTGCTCCTTATGTATACCTATTAAATTTATTTCTAGAAGTTCAGCATTATGTGTTTTCCTTTTTTTATTTGCTTTATACCCCTGAAATTGCTTAAAGTATATTTTCTAGAATCATGTTTTGTCACATGTGGAAATATTTGGATATCTTCCGACGTTGTTCAGAGCTTGAAATGAAAAGAGAATGAAAACCCTTACATAATTACATACATCAAAAGCAAATGTAAAAGTTAAACGTGGTTGTGAGGATTCAACTTTTTCAAGTACCTGCGGAGGGAAAGTTATTTGTAAAGAAGAAAGTTTTCGAAAAAACGCCTGTGAAACGCTTTTGGCTACGTCCATATTTATACATATTTATGAAATGGAAAGTGTGAAGAAAAGTGTGTATAGATAGAGCCCTTGAGCATGTTGTTGCATAAAGTAAATGAATGCACCTAGGATCACAGGTTGAAAATAGCTCGGATGGCTGATGCGATATGCGCTTACGGTTGTCGGTTGTGTGTATCGTACAATGCACAAAATAAAGAAATGATAGTTAGGCTATTGCGGAGTCACACAGGACTTGTGAGAGGATGGAATGCAACAGTTGAATTAACAAGTTTTGTTGAAAATTTCATCCCCTTCCCCGCGTGTGACTTATCGTCAATGTGAGTTCCACTGTCACTTCCAAATGTCCCTAGTTCTAATATCCACACAAATAAAATTACTAAATTATTTTACCTCCACTACACTATGGGTGAATGAACATGGTGGATAAAATATTATGCACCGAGAAAGTTTTGTACTAGGCTATCCTGGTCTCTAAACAAATTCCACACTCAGAATATACTCTTTTGCTCATTTGAGTTGAAGTGTGGTCTTTTGGCTAACTTGTAATTAAATCCGCCGAGACCGCCTTGTATTTGAAACCGACAAATTTTGTCAATGAAGGATTTGGAACTCATTCTGTTTGTCGACTTCTGCAATGCATGCAAAATTCGTACGTGTCAGTAGACCATTTAGTTTGCTTCGAAATGACTAGCTGAAGTTTTTAAAGCCCGTTTTTCCTATCCGAGACCCACAATATATTGGGCTTTGTTAAATTATTTAAAACGTCCATCCAACTGTTGTGTCATTTCTAGGCTTTACTTCACACAGGAAAAATGTCTATCATCTAGTGCTATATCAGCTTCTAAACTTTCATTGCCCGCATCTTATAAATTCGGTGCTTTCACTTTGCCGACTTTGCGCTAAGGGTTTTCCGAGGGTTGATTTTCATACCTACGTCAATACGTCAGGAAACTATTCATATTGCTCCTTGATCTCAATTCTCAGGGGTAAGTGGCTCCTATCAAGCTTGAAGGAGATCCGGTGCCCATTGCAAACAGCTAGTCGTGAAAACTATCAAGACCCGTCAAGACCGTCAGTATTAGGCTTTCAATCAGACAAGAGAGTGAAAGTAAATACGAAACTGTCAAATATTATTGATGCAAACGTCGGACATGTCCTGCATACTGCAATTGTGAATGCCTGTGTTTATTACGTAACTGAAAGCTGGTGTAGCGATCAGTTTGGCGTTCGTCTGTCTGTCTATCTGTGCGCACGATAACTTTTGAACGCGTTGGTCAATTTTGTTCAAATTTTGCATGTGAGTATAGATCGTTAATAGAAAGAACGGTATTGCATTTGGAGGGAATCTGATCACTGGAAGGGGGTCAAAGGTCAAGGTCATTATTTTTTTAAATGACAAGGTATATTGAATGGGGTATCAAAAGAAAGCATTTTAACTGTTTAGTCAAACAAGTTATGTTTAGTTTTTGTCGGTGTCATAGTCACTGAAAAATCACTGCTTAAAATATTAGTATTCGATTTTTTTTTGTAATTTTAACATTTAATTTTTGTAAAATGGTCAGTATCATTTTTACTATTTAGTAGTTTTGCTTTCAGCTACGTTATTATATTTCGATACATGAGAACGCCCTACCGACCTATATGATTGATTGATGAAACTAAAGCCACGCCTTGAGCAACTTTAAGACTTGCAAAAACCACAAATCAAATGGAAATCAATAATAATTTGAATAGTAAAGCTAATCCATGGTATGTTGTTTAATTTTCGTATCCCTCGGTGGTTTTTGTTATCATAAAGTTTAACCAACGGCACTAATGAATATTTTATTTACTCCAAAGTCTCAAAAATATCTATAGACCGACGGATTCTCCCACTCGGATATCTTTTTTAGAGTACAAAATTCAAATTAAATGAAGTCAAATAAATACATAAGCCAAACTCAAACGTTTCCCCTTTTCGTCCAAATTTTAAATTCTGGGTACGCAAAACAGGGCTCATAAATATTTGATCCCAACTTTTTCGATTACCAACATAAATTATAAGAATCTAGCAAGCGGAAAACCTGAGTAAAAATTTAATTGATACGGTAAATTGATTACTCCATTTGTTATTTCGTTTGAGCACCGTATTTTAGAACGAAGGTCGGTTTTCAGTATGATGATGGGCTACAAAAATATTTTTTTAAAGGCCACAAAACGCCTATTCTATAAAGTCCTATTTTATAACATCAAGCTCAAACGGACGATGAGCCTAGAATTACTAAATAATTTTAAAAAAATTGGTGAAAATTCGGTCTATAGAATTGGTGAAAGCGATGCTTCTTAGCGAATTAGTGAGTAAGGGATGCAATAACTTCACTTCGTTTGGACTGTAAAATATTATAACGCGCTTAGAATTACACTTATAGCTTGACAAGTCATAAAAATATTTTCTCGCTTCAGCCGACTTAATCACATTAACGAAAAAGCTCCATTTTCAATAATACGTAATCACTTATGTATAAATAGCTTTTGTCGACAACAGACAATATGCCACTTTAGTTTTGTGCATGAAACAGAACAAGCAAAATGTTCCTAACATCCAATAATTCTAAGCTCCTCAACCTTTTGCTTAGATACAGAAAGGTATTCGATATTTGGAATATTCTTCCAATAAACCGCAACGAGAAGAGTGGTAATGTCTCTTTCTTTGAGAAACCAAAGAGGGAATTAAATCACCTCAGATTTAAATTTATCCTCAGCACAATCTACACATTTCTTAGTTTTCTCCAACTAGTTCACATTAGAGAGGCCCTTACAATATCTCAAATTCTGCAGTGTTGCTTCTACATCATCTTTTCTTGCTGTGGCTGCTTTTCCATTTTCAACCAGGTAAAAAACTGTCGGGGGACCGTGGCTCTACTCAATGGAATGCTCCAGTTTGAGAAGGACAATGAAAACTTCTTCTCTTCCTTTCCATTAGAAAAGCAAGCGAGGTTGAAGAAGTTTGGGACTATTCTTGTAAAGGTGCTCACACTTCCGGGAACTGTCATTCCAATCCTTGGTCAGGTCTCATATTTTCGCCGGCCGTGTATCCCCATCCAGCCTGGATTCTTCTTAGTTCAGGATTGTGAGAATCTTCTGATTCCATCCGGCTCTCCCCTGCATGGAATGATGCTCCCGATTCCATCCAACATCACGAAAGTCCTTCTTGGCATAATCACCCTCCTTATCAGGGCCTACATGCTGAACAGCTTCCTTGCGCAGATGTGCATTGGCGTTATCATCTTACCCACCTGCCTCCACTCTTATGTGACAATGGCTGGTAACTCGAGGTCGAATAGGAAGCGGAATTTCTTCCTGCGACAGATCCAAATTCTTGTGCGGACATACAACCAAATCTATTCACGGGCTACGGTTTGTACTCTTGTTTTCATCATGTTGGAGGCAACGCTCAGCCTCTATGCTTGCATCTCTTTGGGGAAGTCGCTGTCACTGGAAAGGAGGCTCATTTATGGCTACACTGCGGTTACGATGTGCTTATCTGTGATGCTTGTCTTTGGTATTTTGGCAGCGGTCTTTGAAGAATCTGAGTATATCGTTAAGGATATGAAGTGGTCCATTTATTCAGAATTTAGACCTCAGGACAACTGTAAGATGTTTTCAAAAGTGGACAAATTCAACCTTTCTATTCAAAGAAAAGTTCTAAGGAGCTACGTCCCTTTGAGGATCTACTTAGGCGGGGGAAATTTTGTGGAAAGGGTGACACCTCTTAATTGTCAGGATTTTATTATACAGAACACAGTTAGCCGTACCTTAATAACTTAATGTTGGTGTGGAATTTCATACCATATTGATAACCTAACCCTTTTTGGCATATTACATGTCCGTAAGTACCTATTTGTAAAGCTAACAATTCCTTTATATGTTATAAATTTTTTTGAACTCATAGCAAATATCTATAAATTGTAAAATTTAGTGAATAAAAATTACAATTTTTTTCTCTCATTAAATCAGTATGTAATCTTAATGGTTTTATGAAGAAAACATCAGGATGGAAACAAGTCATGGTTGTAATCACGATTTTATGAGTTGCTATTTCTAATAGGTTAATAAGGGCATATTATCCAATTAAAACTTAAAATAGCTGTGAAATTGCTTGTGGAATTTTTGCATGCCGAAAAAGTTATTGGATTAAAACCACATATCATAAAAATGCAACAAAAATAAGCCTAAAAAATCTCATCATTTAATATTATTAAAATGCATAATTTGACGCATGCAAATGCTCAACTCAGGCATAGTTGTTTGGATTGGAATTATTTGGTACTACTATTTTAGATAAGTTAATATTTTTGCATCGATTTACTATCATTTCTCTGTTAGTGCGAAATATCAAAGAACTGTTATATCAGATCAGAAATATCAATCTTTCACGATATAAATGAGATTGACAGTAACTAATGGCAGTGCAAGAGTTTTCAGACTGTTTTCTTGTTTTTATGCAAATTACTTAGATCATCGTTTACATACATAATATAACAAACAAACGTAAGACTGGTACAATTAATTTTTTAAAAAATCAGACGAGCACAGGAATTACAAAAACTGAATTACAAACATTTATTGCTAATTTTAGTTTAGATTTTTAGCCTTAGCTTAACTCTTCTTCATCAACTCTTCGTAGAATAATCTTCACTACTTTGTCAATAATAGGTATTTGCCTCTCCTCCCCAGTGTTATTGCTTATAGCGGTGACTTTTGGAAGAACAATACAAGCTACCCGGTTGTCTAGTATTGAGTTCACTGCAACGGCATCATTCAAATTGATATATGAACTCCCAGCGGTTTCATACTCATTTACCACCAAATCTGTTGACAACAGTTGTTTTCTAGGGCGACCAACTTTTCCTTTTATTTTGGCAGTGGCTACTTGTTTCAAAGGCGAAGTGCGTTTTGCAGGCCGGCCAGGACGTCGTTTGACTAAAGGGGTTCCATCAGAATTTAAATTGTTGTGCTGTCGCTCATGGAAACGTAATCTAGACAATTTTAGAAATCTTTTTGAGCAGATATTACAGTTGTACCTTGCCACAACTCGTTTTGCGCGGACGGCTAGCTGAAAACCTACAAAAATTAATTTTGTTTGTTAGTTCCAGATTTGAAGCGGATTTACGGCTATCATATAAGCAAAACTTACATAGATGATTATACAAATGTTTTTTTTTCACCTTTTCCTTCTTCATGAGTCTTCATGTGTCTTTTCAGATTGCTCTTGTAAGCAATCAACACCCCACAGATATCACATGTGATGTTAGGCTCGGGCTTGGATTCCCTTTTCTGAGCTTTCTTTAAGTCTCGAAAAAACTTTACCTCAACGGGCAAAAGCTCAAACTCGGTATACAAGGGAAAATCGAATTCACGTTTTGGTGGCCCTTTTTTCCTAATGATTTTGGCTTCCTGTTTATTTATTGTTATTGTTGGTAAACTGTCTTCCTTCACTTTACGTTTTTCGTACATGCCAGAAGAAGCGCGGTACTTAACGGGAAACGGCTTGTCGGTGTGGTCCTTCTCCCAATGTCGTCTTAGTGCAAGTGTACTGTTAAAGCCAAATCTTCCTTCTGGACACGCTTCACATTTAATTTTAAACAAGGTGGCGAGAAGCGTGGTTGGATCGTGTTTTAGTAGAGCGCAAACTATGGCCTGACATCGGGTGTAATACGGTTTCCCACAGACTCCGCAGGCATATGGTTTCTCCTTATCGGGGTCCGCAGGTTTTGGGATATGTCGATGAGCCTTAAGTCGGTGGCCTTGTAGGTCCGCAAATCTCAACAAACCATTTTTGCCGCATATTAAACATTTAAATGTGTTGTATTCGTTCATTTCTTCCTTTTTGTTGATATGAAGCAGTTGGTGCTTCGTCAAACCCTGTCGAATACGGAAACGTTGCTTACAAATACGACACTCATGGGGCTTCTCCCCAGTGTGGAGGAGCATGTGTGTTTGAAGCTTTGATGGAACCTTAAACATTTTTCCACAAACTGTACAAGGGCATGGTTCATTGGCCATGGATCTGGGTCTACTAATTTTTTGAATGCAACTGGCAGTTGGATTTAGGTGAATGTTTTTTAAATGAAAACGTAAAGCCTTAATACTGGAGTATCTCTGTCCACAGTTATGGCATTGGTGGGGCTTACTTTCTGTAAAATGTAAAATGCATTGGGATACGTGAATAAAATCATATTTGGTCCAATTAGAATTCATCGGTAGTTGACGTATACCAGTAAGTTAGTAAGTGTGTGTTTATTGTGTACCTGTGTGACAAATTAAATGTCCCTGCAAATGACAGCGCATCTCAAAAGTCAAATCACAATGAGGACATTTAAACAGTCTTTTAATCTTCTTTGGTCGATTAGGATTTCTCACTCCAATAGCATGATGTTCAATTATCAATGCTTTATGAGATCTCTTGGGAGGCTTATAACCCAAATGTTGAACTTTTCGATGACAATCCAAAGTCACTTTCAGATGATACTTTTTGTCGCACAGGTCGCAAGCAAATGTCGGCTCCCCTTCAAATCTCTTTGGATCATGGATAGACTCGTGTTTCATTAAGTTGGTTATTGATGTGAATCCTTTCCCGCAGTGAGAGCATTGGTATGGCCGCTGGTCTGAAGATAATGCATACATTATATTTAGACGAAATGATAATTTGCACAATCTGAGATGAATTGATGATAGATAATTAATGCGATTTAATAATGTAACTTTATATCGAACATTGCATACCTATATGCTCGTTGGACATGTGAAGTTGAAATAATTGCTGACTTGGAAATCCAGTGTTGCAAATGGTACAAATGCATGGCTTCGGTTTTTTCATCACCACCGTCCTGTTTGGCTTACTGTTTAATTTATGGATCGAAAGACGCTACATTAAGTTACATGCAAAATATTGATAAAACTTCTGAAAAGGAAAAGAAGCATAAATTGACTCACGTTTTAATCTTTTTACTTCCTACTTTATCATCCACGTCAGGTGTAATTATTGGTATAGGAAATACCACTGGCTTTACGTCTTTGACATCCACCTCACACTCACTGATGATCGCTTTGATTTCATCCAACTCGGCTTGTGAGTCCCCATCATCGTCATTTTCGTTGTGAAATGAGTAGGATGTCGAGGTCGCATTCCATCCTTCAGTCGGTATTGGACTAAACAAAGCCTCCTGTTGTTGGATTGTAGGAAATGAAGTAGGGAAGACATATTTGATATCCACTTCTATAATATTGAAAAAATTCAAACGTTTTTTGTAGGTGCCACCAGATACAGGAAACCATATATAAAATAATACCTCTTCAAGATAACTCGAGTAACTAAACTACGCGTACCTTCAGCTTTGTTAAAATTGCTCAAATTGTCTTCAAGAGCATTAATTCCGTGTACCCTGACATCGAGTTTGTCCAACGGTTCCGTTTTCATAATGAACAATTCTGTTGGTCTATATCCGCCAATATTCGTTCATTAAAAATATTTTAATTCTCAAAATAACTTCAACAACACGAGGAATTCTACACTTCTTTCTTGTTAGCTGTGAAAACAAAAAATACAAAATTCCAGCTCCAGCTGGTAAAATACTTGCACACATGCTTTTGTATACTCGTTGCGTGTTGAATGTTGAATGTAAGCCAGAAGGATGGAACAGAATACATCCAGAAAAATGTAATGAACATCAAGAAAGATGAAACAGGAAGAAAAACAAGCTTGTTGTGTTGTGGTGGATCATGTAATCTTTCCATAGTATGGATAATATTATAAGTTTGATAATCAGAGAGTAAAACCGCATATGAAAGTATGCATTTCAGTAATAAGTATCCCAACTCCTAACAGCGCTATTTTTGTAATTTAACTTAATTTAATTTAACGGGTTGGTGTAGGTACTTAGGCACTACAAGCAAATATTGAGCAATGAAGGCAAATTTAATTCATATTTGTAGTTTTCATAGGTACATAATATGTCTCATCCACCCCATAATATGTACTACTAATGGTTTGGTCAACTAAATTATACTGACGATCTATACCTATATGCAAAATTTGAACGAAATTGGTCATCGCGTTCGAAAGTTATCGTGCGCACAGACAGACAACCAACTGATCGCTATACTAGCTTTCAGCTACGTAATAAAATGATTGTAATTACAATGACGTACCTGTAAGTTATTACGAAGCTGTAAGCGTAGTATAGATTTACCCTTGGACGGGTCTGTGTGCGGTCAAACGCGTTGACAGATTTACATCAAATTTTGCAACAGGGTATAATGCCACAATGGCTCGAACTGTATTGTTTTTGGAGCCAATCGGATGACCGGAAGTGGGTCAAAGGTCAAACTTGTCATAATTTTTGAACGTTGTAATGGCAAATGCGGATCATATAGTAAGTGGGGTATCAAAAGAAAGGATTTTGATTGCTGATTTCAGTA
>JAQGAG010000955.1:0-11855 GCA_034696835.1 Lepidocyrtus lignorum
GTAGGTCCGGTAGGTCCGGTTTCAGCTGCTTGTTCAACAAATGAGTTTGGCTTCATTGGTCCTTTGAATGTAAAGGTGAAATTGTTACCCTCTCTTTGAAGCACACTTTGTAAACACGCAATACTTGGGGATGATGACTGTTGAGATTGTTGCTGTTGGGGTTGAGAGCGCATTACTGGTGCTGTGACTTGTGGTGGTGTAGGACGGGGTAGCATTCCTCCTGGATGTTGAAAGTAAAAGTTATGTCCTTCTTGGTCCCTGGCCATTCCCATACATGTTCGGCTAGAAGATGAGGGGCGACGGGTGATGAGGGAAGGATTAGCATTGAACATTGATGGATTATTAGTATGAAACAAGGAATCGAATCCATGTTGTTGGCCTTCTGTCGCCGAGTTGTTCTCATTAATTCTTCGCACGCCACGGCTGCTTGGAGAGTTTAGTCGATTCTCGGGGCTGCGTCGGCGGCTGCGTTGTTGCTCCGGTGCTCCGTCCATTGCTCGAGGAGTCAACGTAGAATCATCATCAAACAATGCATTGAAAGTTGCATTATTACTGGTGCTGGCAGAGGATGTGGTAGCATCAACATTGTCATTGCAGCCCTGTTGGTTTGGGGGGGCGTCCGGACTTATCCCCTTCTTGTCCGCCATACTTATTTGGTGTTGTTTGTGAATCGGACGTAATAGTATTTTTATAAAAAATAAAATCGAAAAAAATAAAGACTCAAAAATACACCAATGAGAATAAATAGGGAACAACCCACTATGTCTGCAGTAGAATATAATAATATGCTAAACTGTCTGAAAAATGTATTTTTGAGAAAGGATACACATTAATTTTGCATTGTGTACATCATCAACTCAAACATGCGTGTCATTGGCAACAACTATTGAGGTGGGTGTCTGATCGTGAGTCCCTGAAACGTTTCTTTCTTGTCCACACCCATCACGTGCTATTATGAGCTATTATTACGTACCTGTAAGGTATGTATTAATTGGTTTTGGCACACGTTGACTTGTTTTTACTTACAGTTATAGGTTATGTGTATCAGGATATTATTTCGTCACTGAATTAATTAGATCTGATAAAGTGATGAAACAGCAAAATTCATGTAATTATGTTTAAAGTATTTTAATCAATTTTCTACGTGTTCAATTTGTCTTTACAGGGAATTTGTGAGCGACAGTTAAGTACAATATAGTAATAAAGATATAAGAATGATAGTTTTGTGTGTAAAAAGTAACAAAATTCAAGAAATAGTTCGTGGGGACAGGACATGTCTTTCATCACATAATGCGAAGTGCAAAGATGGCCAAATAGTAACTGTAAGATATAATATATATTATGCAAGTCATATGGAGAAATATGGAGTACTTATGTATGATTAAGATTAAATCAGTTATCATTGCTAATTGCATTTAGTAGGTAGTACCAGTCAGACGCAGTCGTTAAGAATTATGAGTCAATAGTAGATTCCACACGCCGTTATTTAAAAAAACATTTTATCAATTATGGCATTATTTATAGTTTAGATAGGAGTACACGACAGAATCTTTCCTGAGTAAGTTTGTTGAACTATAAAGTAGGGAAGTAGAAAGTATGTACCTATGAATGGTAATGTAGTAATTCAATTATTCATATCACTGTTTTAAGAATTACGATACTGTTAATACATTTCTAGTGAAACATATACTGACTACTTGCATATTGCATAAAATTCAAATACTTTTTGGGTTAGTTTTAGGTATTTATTTGTATGAGTAGGGTTAGTTTTGGCTTTAGAACGTACTGAGAGTGAGACGACTGGTAATGACAATGACAATAATGCAGTAGCCACTCTCCCATCTCATGATTCCTTCATTTTTATTAACACAGTCAACCCAATGTCGTTTTAATTACTCGTACTTTCATTAACCATTACTGTGATAATAGATATACCTAATTATGGCAGAAGCCTCAGGGCTCCACATCCCACATGATAACGTCACGTGGGGAAGCTAGAGTACTCGCAGAATTTATAAATTTTCCTATCTATTACTTAATTGTAACTTTAGGAATTTAACGTTTTATTGTATGATTCATTATCGGGTTTATTATTTCCATCCATTCCATTCGTGTATTTTCGCGGAACTGTCGGATATTGTTAAAAGTGAAGGGGGCAGAGGACTTTGTTCTTTTTGAGCTGTTTGCGAGCTGTTTGCTGCTCTTGTAACTGCTGCTGCAAAACCGTACTTTTCTAAAATTAAATGGTGTGCATAAATGTAGTTATGTATGGATTGTTTGGGTTATAATGAAACGAGTAAAGGTTAGATATTAATCCACTTCACAGAATGCTCTTCATCTGTAGCTATTCATTTAAAATGCATATGGAAACCTTTAAATCATAAGTATGTCTCAAGCAATGCGACGTTTGAACATTTTGTAAACTGCAAAAATGGTTTTTATTTTAATAGAATGAGCTTTAGGGGTATGCATGCATCTAAAAAAATCACATTAATAATATGTAATAGTGTATGTAAAACACGTGTGCTATGAAACATTAAAACAAATCGCTTAAATTTTAAAAATGACGGAGCAAATACATATGTTAAGTTTAATTTTATTGCCAATTTGTATCTGCATTATTGCCTTTATTCTTGACCTTTAATATTGCCAATGTTCGCATGACGTGAATTGTTGTAACAAGATGATGCGATTCCAATAACTACTGCTTTACAATACTCGTCATATTTTTTGATATTTGTATTTGTATCTCCACTCCGACGTGTCATCATCATGTCAAGAAGGTTAGTTGCTTTGATGATATTTGTTGTGCGTGCCATTCGTAAAAGGCGATTTGCATCCAAAGCTCCTTCATGAATTGTTGTGCGTTTAGAAGCTGGTGTGAATGGAGTAATTCTTTGTAACTGATACTCCCAATAGGAAGCATTAGCCATTAACGCAAATACGTTTAAGCCTTCTTCTTGTTGTTCAGGTGTGGGTTGGGCCAAATGCATCCTACAGCGTTTTGCCGGAACTGCTTTTAGAGTTAAATTATCAGTACACTTGATTCCGGATAGCAATATATCCCAAATGGTACGGACGGGTGAATCGGGGATAGAACGGTACAGGTTTAGCAAATGTATCCATTGTGCCTAACAATAAGAGTTAATACTGTTTATTTTTATTTTTGGTTTCATTTATGGTCGGTATTGACTTGGATTGATTTAATTAAAACCTACCATGTCTCCATTAACATCAAACGAAATTGGAATTAGTATGGTGTCCCGGTATATACAGAGTTTCATAGCGTTTTCAGCAATATGTGTGGACGTATGCCTATTTGTGCAATTAGAAACAAGATGTGTTGGGGAAGGGTTCGTAAAACGGACAACTCGGGGTTCCCCATAGGTCACAATCTTCATAGAACCAGCACGGCAATCCTTCCGAGTTAAAACCTTATCTCTTGTGTAAGAGTTGGAGTATCCAATAATATGAGGTCCAAAATGTGCACTGACAGTAATGTCTAATTGTAAATCGTCAGCCAACTCACGAGCAAGATCTCGTACGTTTTTAGCATTCTGTAACTTGATTTTACATGAATTGATCCATTGTATGTTGTTTCCAATTCGTTGTACGAAAGCTAGGTTTTGTTCTGCTATAATGACTTTATCCTGTGCCGCACTAGTTTCCATTTCTGCTCTTTGTATTCGTTCCGCAAAAAGTCGGATTTGCCTCAATATTTCTCGGCAGTTTATGATCAATATTATTAAAGTTCCCAGCTTGAGAGTGTTTGCGCACCCCCAAGCACTGTGTACTCGTGATTGATGGCTAAGATTTGAGTGTCGATGATGGCGCTCTTTGGACGCTTCGTCTTGTTCGATAGCAATCAAGTCAACCATAAGTTGATTCTTATTACGGCCACGCGTTAGTACTGGAAGTGGAAGAAGATTAAGATGGTGAACTATGATGAATTCCACACAACTAGACGACTGTCCATGTGACAAAGGGGGTTGATTGACTTGTGGACTTGCGGCTTGCAATCTCTGTAGACCTGCACGAAACTCTTGAATAATTTGATAATCATTTCGACCTATAACGAATAAAACATTGATATGAAGTTTTACAAATATTAATTACGAATCATTGGATTCAACTTGTAAGGTTAGGTTCCTTTTCTTCCTACCTGCTCGTTTGTAGAAAAATGACATTTGTATTATTGAAATACGATTACGATAAAATGCTAATACTCAAAACGAAACAATTTAGACTGGTGTGGTGGGACTGGGGCAGGGGTTGAGAAAATTAGTGCTTTACCTTAATTTTGTTGTGTGTACGAATCTACAAATATGTAGGAAGAACAGAGTATTTATTGTTTAATTTAAATGAATAATATATACTTATGTAGTTGCATCACAACTTGTTGCAAAATGTTTGATTTCAAAATTATCTGTATTTCGATTGTGTGACATGTTTTTTAAAAATCAAGTTGTAAATATTTGGTTAATCTCATTAAAAACTACATTTAACAATATTTTGATTTGGTTTAATGACTTTAGCATCATCAGATCATCGTGGAGGTTTTTAACTGTTAAGAAAGTGTATGAGAAATATACGTTCGTTTTACATTACAAAGCAAGAAGCCGGTTTGCTACACTGTGCGTGATAGTCATTGGACATTATTATAATATCATCATCTTCATCACAGATAAATTAAAGTGACTCAAGCATGACAACTTATAAGAACGTAGTGGGTGCCAAAACCAATCCATAAAATAAAGTAGAATCTGTATAGGTAAATGAAATTTATATCCATTCAAAATCTAAAAAATCATTTTACATAACGCTTCTTTTCTTCAAGCTCGTTTGATCATTTACTATTCCCTCTTCCCTGAACAGGGAGGACATATTTTCCCAGTGAGTCTACTCAAATTTCATGTAAAATACATATATATTAGGTTCACTACATTCATTCACCTTACATTCCATCCACCAAAGCATCGTATAATAGCCAACTCATGATTAAGCATGGCCTCGGCTTTGAATAATGATGATAACGAGGCATGTAAAAAATGTCCATCTCTCTTAAATGTACTTATCTTAAATAAGTCTCGGTTGAATAAAAAACTAAAAGGATCAAGGATTATTGGTAGGGAGGGAAGCGCACCTCACATCCATTCATATCATATCAAATCAATGTAAATGTATCACTGACACAATCATATACGATGTTTGACTACGAAACGACTGGCTGGTCATGTCCGTAAAACATAAATTGGACGGATTATTTAATCTTAAAAAGGTAGGCCAGACAGTTTGGAAGCATTGATTTGGAATACTTGTGCTGTATTACCCATGCACTAAAATACCTACCAATTCAATGCCAATGCATTGAATAGGTAATATGAAATGAATTTATGATAACATCATCGCATGCTATTTTACTGTGGTAAATGAGTTGTCTCTTATTACATCTGAATATATTATCGTGACTTTCCAGTCAAAAAGTGATAATGATAAATGATGCAATTCTGATGTGGAATGGTTGACCGGTTAGGTGGATCAACGGAATAAAACACAATATTTTGGGTAAATACTTAAATAGGCTGGGTTCCTTAAAATACTCAAGTTATTTTGTTGTTTTTTGGTGAGTAACCAAAAAGACCTTGAACAAGGAACGGGAAATGATTCGTGAAAAATTGCATGAAATAAATATGTACATAAAAGGATACATAAATATGATATGGATTTTGTTTTAAAACCTTCGTATTTTTAAGAGAGCATCTGCATTCGTTATTATGTATATCCATTTCATTCCCAAGCGCACTCGATATATGTATAGCCAAAACTCTAAAACATGTATTTTTCAATTAAAACTAAATGGTAGTCTAAAGTACAAACATTGTTTACGGAACAATCTGAGACCATCCCTACGCCTTCCGGCTTCCCATTGAATTTGAGCGTGAACTACTTCAAAGGAAAAAGAATTACAGGAATAAAACAGAAAATATATATAAAAAAATCTTTTTTTAACTACTATATACCTACATATTATTATCGAACAAAAAATGTTCCCGATGCTAAGTCCTTTATGAAGTGGACAACTTGCCAACTTTCATCAGCATAGGACCTTTTTCCATGCCAAGTCCCTTTCTTCATGCTATAAGTCCCATTGGCCTAACTTAACATGGGACTTAGCATGGGCTGAACAACATGGGACTTAGCATGGGATAAACAACATGGGACGTAGGCCTGGCGAGCGACAGATAATATATTTGTAGGTTTCTCGCGTAGCATTACGCCGACGCCGATCGTCGCGAAGCGGCGAGCGGCACTACTTCCCATTGAATTATAAAATATGTTTGTAGGTATATTTGTAGGGGTGAGCGAAAGCTGGTCCAAAATATTTCTATTGTTTTGTATCGCTTTCCAGTATACACACCGCTTGCTGCACTGGTTTTCTTTATATTATTTCACCACTGCAACGACAGTCGTTCATGAGTCCAGAAAGTGTGAGTACATTAGCATTGTAGTCTGGTTTATTAGTGTGATGACTCAAAGTTTTAAAACCTCTGTGTAGTTGTGAAGTAGTGGACGTGAGAACTGAATAAAATTATATTGTCACAATGTCACTCTCATCAACATGGCAAAGAGTGGGTGGATCAACTGGGCTTGCATGGCATGCATGCCAAGCCGAGAAGCTTATAAACCCAGAGGAATACACACTCCACAAGAAGGACAATAGCTACTTAATGAGGCTATTTAAACACTCCAATTACATTTATTTACTGCTAAAACCAAACAGCATAACTAATGTAGGTAGAAACAGCTACCGTAATCTTTCTCAGACCAGGCAGGTTTATTGCACCTTTTCCAAACAATGCCATTGTAATAGCGAAAAGTAGTGCTTTGCTCTGGCCAAATGACAAAGTTAGGAACTGAGAGAATATTCGATGAAAAAACAGTGTTTTAATTGCACATAGAGCAATTCAGCAATTGCATTGCGTCAATATTTAATTAAAATTAGGGCCTAAACAAGTGGATAAGCCACACACAACGACTAAACAACGTACAATTTACAATTTACCATTCTTACGTAAATGAAAAGTTCAATTCTTCAATTGCAATAGTATCAGTACCGTATTACTTTCCACTATAAATGTATTCGTCCATTACGATACATTGCATAAGACCTAAGACCTCCGTTGATCGAGAAGTTCTCAATCAATCAACTTGTATCAACCTATTAATCAACCGTTGAATAATTAAAATGAATTGCATCTCCCTCACCATCCGTTGACAACGTTTTGCTTTTTGGAATATTTACCATTATTCAATTTCTCAAGCTTCATTTCATTACTATCATTAGACTATTGTCAGTCTTTTTAATTACATATTGTTTTATACTCATCCATTCATCCATAAAATATATGAAAATGAGCAAGAATAAATGAAGTTCCTGTCCGTCTCTCTCGAGACAGTAACATCAACAACAACAATTCAACATGAATGGAAATTACTGATGTAATGATGAAGCGTAGAAGCAGTCATGAAATAAAATGTTACTGACGTTAAAAAAATTCCAGTTTTATGAAAAAGTTTCTTAAAAAAAGATTCTCTTTACATAAGTTTTGGATATAAGATATACTGATACTGGTGATAATGTAGATGGAAACTATAATTACCTAAGTAAGTAAGCAAGTAAGCAGAACACATTCATAGTGGCAACGGTGGCAGCTGCCGTTCTTCCTCGTCTGCAATGGTAATGACATTTGTGTTTAATATCATTTCAATTTGCTATATTCCCTGAAAAAGATAACAACAGCTAACGTCTTTAAACTGATGACGTTATTAAAATTTTAGAATGATGCGCTCACACGTAGAAATGAATAGATATTCCGTATGTGTAGTAGCACCAAGTTCTTAAATAAGTAGTACCACTTGAAAGGTGGAATGGAATTGCAATTTGATAAGTTTTGACGATGTAAACACTTTAAATATGTGAAAAGAATTGTTCCTAAAATAAGATGTCTTTCACGTCACTATCATGAGACGTGAGACTATATAAAATATAACCATCTCATGACATTGGAGGTTGGATACGTGTTTGAACTATGTTTTTTTATATGCAGAATATAGCTAAAATCAAAATTACGGACACAAGAATAACAATGATACTAGACGCTTAAAAAAATGGTTGACAGTGAAAAGAATTTCAAACCAATCAAACTCATCCCAAAACTGGACGACTGTCTGTATGTAAGAAAAATCACGCTTTTCCTAGATACTCGTATGTATCTGGGGATATTTAATTTTATTTTATTCAGTGATTCGTATCAAATAAACAACATAAATACATAAGTACCTAGACAGGTTCCCCGTGGGAATCGTCGCCTGTCCGTAAAATATATTAGTGTCAGATACGTTTTTCCTGACTGGTAAATACATTTTGTTAAAGATGGCAAACGGATCTACACTGCATTCATATTTTTAAGTAAAAAAATAAAGCGTTATCGTCGTTAATGTCGGTAATGGTAATGTCGTAAAACAATTAAATGTGGTGATTGATTATGACACTGTGTCCCTGTTAATTAGAGGATTATAGATGTTGTTGTTAGGCCAGGTTTGTTATACTAGGTTCTTGTTCATGGTATAAGTATTGGACATTAATATGAGTAGGTATATTATTTAATTTTAGGTTAGGTGGGAGATATATAACAGATAAAAGGGGAGGGTAGGTACATTCTGTTGAGATAGGTTAGTGGAGAGAGGAAGAGGTAATCAGATAAAGCAACAATCCAATACTCCCATATCCGCATTATGTAAACGAACAAACATTTCAATTTGAAATGAAGAGAAAACCAAGAATTATCATTTTATCATCAACTTTGCTGTTTTTTTACCTAACAATGTTTCTGGTGTTTTTGGCACGTTTAAAATTACCACATTAGTGTGTTTTGAAGGAATGAAAGTTGGTAGACTCTCTGAAATATAAAGTGCACTTAGGTTCATTTAAACCATATGGCCGAAGACTATACATTTAAATATGCGATTGATATGAAACAAAATGTCAATTGTTTAATTTTGATGAAACAAGCAATGCAACAATCTGCAATTGCTAAATATCTAAAAATGAATTCAATCAAAAAGAGAGTGTTTCGTTTGATACGAAAAAATACTTTATTTCAAGTTTGGTAATTGTGGTCGCAAATGAAGTTAATTGGAAACCTAACCTGCCTAAATCCCAACCCATGAACTTTATCCCATATCAAGGCTAAATGAAATCGGCACAACTGAGACTGAGGAGAAATGAGGGATGGCTTTAAACTAGAAAAACCTAACCAAATTAGACGATGTCCATATTTTCATCGTCATTGAACCAAAAATTTAGCAGTTGCTTCTCACTGATGATAATTTATCGTTTCTAAATCTTTAAACTGTATCCACTTCTGATTAAGTTATGGAGATGAACACGATGGTTTAATTTAGTACAACTTTTACCTTAAAGCAAAATCCTTTAAATACTGTCAACTGATATCATGAGGATTTGTGTCAAGAGAGAATGTAAATGGTTTTTGGAACTGTACCATGTGCTTCTTCAAGTAATAATACAAAATGTACGAAATAAATAAGCTTCATTTACTCTGTATTTTTGAGCTACACGACAAAGAATTGGAGAATGCCTACCTATATACTTTTAAGTGGACAGTTTAAGGGATTAAGTAGATTATATACACCACCCAGGCGTTAATTCATTTAATTTTGGTGAAATCTACGACAATAGTTTTATTAAAATTTAAATACATATGCGTTTAACTCTAATTCATATGTTTCCATCATAGTACAGCAAATGAAGCTGAAAGAAAAGCTGACAGTGACACAACTCGTATTGTTAATCATTTGCGGGGACGAAGATGATCTTTTTGCGTGTGAATACATTTAGGAAAATACAATGCAATGCTGTAAGAGGTAAAGGCAACAAAATAGCTGTTGATGTATCTGATCCAACTTTTATTTTGAAGGTAATGACAATCTCTGCGTAAGTACACTTTGTTTCTGTTTTGCAAATCAAAATCAATCAAATTTAACAATGACGCTACATGTGATGCAAGAACAAAGACACGTTACCGCGATCTGATGTATCATGAAAGATTAATTAAGCAATCAGTAGTAGCACAGTATTTGAATTATTAGTAGGGTAAATTTGTTTTGAGTTTAGTTATGTTTTTTTTCGTAATCTGATAATTGTTTTATCATATTGGTGGAGTTGTTTTTAGTGAAGTATTCATTAAAGTATTTTGCCTTTTGATGATTGAAGAAAAAACAAAACACAAATGTGGAAATACATTGTTCGTTTATATGAAGCAATTTACAATTTGATAATTCTTAATGCGATAGAGAAGAAGAGTTTCTACTTGAAATGTATGTAGGTTTTATTTTTAAATGTTTTTATCTAAAACAAAGTAAAAATTAAAAAAATAGCAAATAGTATTTTAGGTATCATATATTTTATCTTATTTGTCTATGACTTTGTAATGATTTAACCATCAACCTAATAATAAGTGTCCTACAAATGATCATTATGCCTTTGTTGTATATATTTTTTCAATGCAATAAGACGATATACCAATTCCATCTCAAGTGCATGCTGGGCAATGTTTTCTTGATTCTGACGATGACGATGATTTATTAATTGGTTTTGAAGATCCTTTTGTCATGTCACATTGAAGCCACATGGTCTGATGTTGACTTTTCTTATATCACTATTACCTACTAGTCAATCACCATCTCCTTCAGAAAAAAACTCCTGAGTGATATACATGTTGATTCACTTCTTTAAGGCGATGAAAATGACAAGGCAAAAAAATATTGAAACGGAAATGTTCGAAACCAGAGAAAAAAGCCAAACAAGTTGACATGATAATATATCTTATTTTGATGACCATAAAGTAGCAAGTGGTAATACTATACTGATACTACACCTTATCGTTAGCAAAACCTTGGAAAAAGACTGAATCTGACATGTTCAATGAGAAGAATACAGCTACTGGTGCAAAAAAAGCCCATGGAAAACGACAAACAAAAAGTCCTATGAATCTACTTCTAACGATGTTGATGATGATGAAGATTAATATTTTATTAATAATTTGTCTTGTCTGTTGAAATTTGCTTAATTATTGTTAACTTTACTTAATGATGGTATTAAATAAATAAATATTTACATACATTATTATTATGATTGTATTTTAAACGTACGAGACGTAGGAGTAATTTATAAAATACCACCACCAAAGTATTCGGAATGACATTTAAATGAAAAGATCCTTGTAGTGATTCTTGGCCTGTTTTTTTCATACGCTTCGACTTATTATTAAGTAAATTTTAATATCCAAAATGTAGGAAAGTTACGAAAAGTAAATACACATGGGTGGCTAATAGCCATAACGCTTTTTCCATGTCGCAATGTTAAATTAAAAATCGTATGCATGCAAAAACTTATATAAATTATTATGATTAAAATAGCAAAAACAATCGGATTATTATTCAGTAATATTTTGCGTTTTGTTTTGCAAAAGTTAACACAGACAGTATATAAAACTTTTTTTACTAATACTAATAAGCGTTTGTACACTAGTAGTAAGTAGTATTATAGTTATTAAAATGAGTTTATAAATTAAAAAAATTATTGCTAAAGTTTAGAAATTTAGGTTAGTTTTTTATGATATCTTAATAAATGTTTTTATCACAGAAGTTTTCATTGTTTGGAATCGGAATTCATTTTTCGTTTTCATTCAAATAGAAAATCCAATGACACTTGAAGTCCTGCCTTATGTTGTTGAGATAGGTTAGGAGTATCCCATCGGTACAAATCCTCTTGC
>JAQGAG010000956.1:0-11851 GCA_034696835.1 Lepidocyrtus lignorum
CCTGAGGTAATGAGTATAACAGCCGAAATAGCTAGCTCAATTCTTTATCTCGTCGATTAAGTAGACAAAGGGGAAAAATGAATTGGCGTTATCTTTATATTTAATCGCTGTAGCATTTTTTAAGTTACAGTCAGTGTCAGCCTATCGTGCACGGCTGGGTACCATATTTTACTTATTCTTTTAGCTCCTAATCATATAGCTTCCTCCAAGGTCTCTATTTTAAAGGATTAAAGTTTCGTTTGAAATGGGGCCCTGGAATAAAGTCGGAGTGGCTCTTTATCTTTTATTTGTGAGTGGCCTATTGGAAGGTACATTGGGATATTCCTCACAGCAGTCTTCATATGACGACTCATTAAAAGGGAGAACGTTTGACTTCATCGTAGGTAATTGGAATGATTTAACAAGACATACCTAATAGAAAATGGATAGAATTAAGAAAATGTTTTTTTAATAAATTGTGAAGTTGGAGCTGGAACCGGAGGATGCGCAGTGGCAGGCCGTCTAGCCGAAAGTGGGAAGCATACAGTTCTTCTAATCGAAGCTGGAGGAATTCCACATCCAAATTTGAATATTCCAGCTTTACGACTAGAAACGACCGCACAGAACCCCAACTTATCAAAAGCTTATCAATCAGTGCAGCAAACTCATGCAGCGCTGGCGCGGAATGGGGTGAATATACAAGTTTAAATTTTATTCCGTAAGATTTTTCCACGGTAATGTGCTAAAAAGATAATTCCATTTAGATTGTCAACATCCTTCGTGGCCAGACTCTCGGAGGTGGATCTGCAATTAATGGCGAGGTATTGAACCGCGGGAGTCCCCACGACTTCGATAACTGGGCGAAATTGACCGGCGACGACAGTTGGAAATATGCCAATATGATGAAATATTTTAAAAAGTCTGAGTCATATGCAGGGGATTATCCATCAGGTACAAATCATGTGCAGGGATTTTTTTAAATTAATCACAGCATCAAATCAACTTGAAATTAAAAAATGAAAAACAATCGTTTCCTTAACAAAAACAAGATCAACGAGGTTTCAATGGACCCATCCCCATTAGCAGACCCCGATTCTCTCCAGGTGTAGATCAATGGTTTCAAGCAGGACAAGAATTGGGATACCGGATTGCAGAACCAAATGGACCACAAGTGGTCAGCTTCACTCCCCAAGATTACACCCGTGAACATGGACGACGCGTGTCCTCATACCATGGCTACATCGAGCCTTTGCTACTCCCTCAAGCCCAAAGTGGTTCATTTCAGTCACCGAGAAAAAACAACCTTCTCATTCTCATTAACACGCGAGTAAAGAGGATCTTATTTGAAGGAAAGCGGGCCGTTGGGGTGAAGTTCACCACTGGAAACTTAACAGAAAATGAAGGATATGCGAGGGCGACAAAGGAGATTATTGTCAGTGCCGGGGGCATAGATTCCCCAGTTTTGTTGATGAAGTCGGGCATTGGCCCTAAATCTGTTTTGGAGGCATCAGGTATCTCTCCAGTGAAGTACCTTCCGGTGGGTAGAAACCTCCATGATCATTCGTATGCTTCGTTGGTTGTTGCGTTTGGAAACAGATCCGCTGCGTTGGATGTGGACAGTGCGTATACTCCCGCTGCTTGGAGGGAATATCTGGACTCGGGTGATGGACCATACTCATCTGATATGGGAATACATTTCCAAGCATTCCTCACAACTTCTGCGCTCTCACCAAGGGAACGACGCATGGGTTGGGCAGATTTGCAACTGCACCCATTCAACAGTAATATTAGATCTGGGATGTGGGAACGAGATCAGGTGAGAGGCTTGCGGGATACGGAAATTTCGGTGCCGTGGCCAGTGTTCGTGTCTAGACCAAAAAGTCGTGGATTTATTGCGCTAAATCAAACAGATATTGAAGGGAATCCTTTAATTGACTTTAAATATTTAACTGATCCATATGACGTTCGGGTGTTGGTTGAAGGTTAGTGTGTAGTGGTTTGAGAAGTACTTGTGGAGGAAGTTACAAGTTTTGGTGAATGGGAGACGTAATGGTTCCGACTTTGTTTTTTCAGGACTAAAAATATCCGCCAAACTGTGCCAAGACACTGTGGCATATCAGAGGATTGGATGTCGCCTTCCATCCTACCCAGTAATCGGTTGTAGCCATCTGAGATTACATTCGGATCCATATTGGGAGTGCTACGGAAGACACTTTACCTCTTCTGGTTTTCATACTGCTGGAACATGTAGAATGGGAAAGGGAGCGGAGGATCCAGAAGCGGTGGTGGATTCCAAGTTAAGGTAATAATGTCAGAAGTGATAATTTTTTAGAAAATATTGAAGTCCTGGTGAAAGTTGAAATAGATTTTTTCGGTGTTTCAGAGTGATCGACGTGAAAAATCTGCTAGTGATTGACGCATCAATTATGCCTACCATTACTAATGGAAATTTGATGGGTCCAATATATGCCATCGCGGAGAAGGCTTCAGAGATGATTCTGAAGAAGTGGGAGGGAGGAATTTTGAGTAGTCACGATATTAATGCGGGAATATGGTCAAGATAACTAAAGTGTTTATAGGTATAATGTGACTACTAATTTTACATAAGATGCAGCCATTTACAGTCATTATAATTTATTCATGGAAATTAAATGAGTAGGTACATAATATGACTAGTTATGAGTACAATCGTTTTGATTAAATCTGTGACTAATACAGATACTAACTAACTAACAGTACTTTAATAGCTAGGTACTTAATATTTTCAAGTTGATATTTATTTATGTGTTTGAGAATGATTGTTATTTATATTGTCCTCTGGCACTAATATTACTACAACAGGATAATATTTATACCCAAGACCCAAAATCCGGAAATCCATTAATGTTTTTATATAATGCAATATTAAATTATTTCGTCCTTGAATAAACCCCAGTACTTCCAGTTCTCTTAAGAGTAATTTGTTAAACTCACCTTTTGTACTCCTGCAAGAACGAGATGGTTTGGCGGATAAGCTTGTCATGTGGCAGTCCTTTTCTTAAATTAAATTAGGTAGGTAGGCAAAAAAATATTTTATTCATTCAGATTTCCTGTTTACACATTCCTATTGATAACTTATAGTCATCAGAGTTATGGCATGCATTAATGGAATACTTTAGGGTGTGAAAATCAGGTACCCTTCATATTGTGTACCTAGTCTGCAATTTCAATCCGCATTAAAGTTGCCACTAGCTATTATGATACATGTAAAAGAATTTAGATAAACCCATTTTTATATGTACCTATGCATTCAACCAAGACAACAACGCGAACCAAAATATAGCAACAATCGAGTTATCCTTGGCCTTAACCAAGTTCAGTCTGATAAATAAAAAGCATGTTCAGCCAACTGGCTAGGATTTAATCTCAACCATCCCTAAAATACGAAGGAATTTGTATAAAGAAGTTAAGTAAATCCATACTGAGGCTCTGGCTCATTTCAGTTTCATTTTTTATAACAACGAGGTTTACATCTATCTCTGTATGAATTTTACTAACTGTTCACCGTGCAAGGTTCCGTGATATTTCCGCTTGCTTCTAAATAACTCCTCAAGTTTGGTTATAGAAACAGTGATCGAGTCAGATGCTAGAGGCCAAAAAAGTAAATCGCAGATATGAGCATGACGTATACAAAAACCTTTGGTGCTATGGATGACACCAATTAAACAATAATCACGATTTCATGATAATACTAATCCAACAGATCAAGAGGGAAAAACAATTTAATACAAATTAAGCTAACATTTTTAATTACGTAGAAATGTTCTGGTGTAAAAGTGAAAGCACACGACATTACCGACAGCCAACAATATATTTCAAAATATTTACAATTACAAACTTACAAAAAATTACATAATATACAAAAATGCTTAGAACATAGGTAAGTAATAAAGTATCTTGTTCCCAAATCCAATAATGCTTAATTAAAACCCAATATTTTTTGTTATTAGACATAGCCCTTGAATACGTCATCAAGTACTCATAAAAAGTTTAATATTTGATGTCAAATTTTTCAAAAACGCCACTATCCCTCAAAAACTTGATATCCCTTCTCATAACAACCTCGGTGGGCTCCCAACTCTCATAATTTTGTACCATTTGGGGCAACTTGTAACTCTTATAAAACTTACTGCTGTCCTCCACAAAACCTTGCAGTGCTTTTTGGCCAAGATTGCCCTCCAAATTTTCTTTCACGACTGCCTCCTCATCCTCATACATCTTTTTAAACGGCCCTAAAGGAGAGTCATCACTTTCCAATTTTAACTTCGCAACAAATTCGGAAAATGACACTGGTTCAATGTGAATCCCAATCTCATCCGCGATCGTTATCAAGGTTTGATCCATCCCAGCATCCTTTTGCATGACGTTGTACACGTCCCATGTAGCCATTGGATGGAAAAATAATTCCAATGAGATTTCTGCACAATGGTCAACTGCCATTACTTGCATAGGTGTAGGTATATCCGGCATACATCTCAACTTCATAAAAGCCAACCAACGAAGAATAAAGTGATTGGTCAGATAGTCGCATCTCCCCGTCTTGCTATCCCCTCCGATGCCTGGAAGTCGGAAGGTTTTTACTGGAATGCCCCTTTCTGTAGCTTGTTTACAGAGCTGTTCTGAAATGTGCTTGCTGAGGGGGTAGCCCGCATTACCTGTGAAATTATCAAATGCCCCCACATCCTCCCAATCCTCCGAAAGGTTACCATGTTCTTCATTGGTTGTGGTGACGGTGAGGAGGGTGGACGCATGATAAAAATGCTTTAAGGTTGTATGGACAGCGAACTCCAATAGTCGGATTGTGCCCTTGACGTTAACATTCCGAATGTCCAGCTTTTTACGCTCGGGGGATTTGTAATATTTGGCTGTGTGATCAGCCCTTACAGCGCTGTTGACAATGGAATCAACCTCCTTCGCCAGACGAGAGTATTCCTCATCAGATAAGCCAAATTTGTCATCGGTGAGGTCCCCTTGGATGCACTCCACTTTTGACACGTCCACTTGGTCTTCAATGCCAACAGTCTGCAACCGCTTGAGGAGTCTTTCTAAATGGGTCTCCTTACCACATTTTCTAACCAGGCAGTACACCTTTTTTATAGTGGGTCGCTGGCTTAGTTCTCGCAAAAGATAAGGACCAAGTGTGCCTGTTGCGCCAACCAGGAGAATAGTTTGGATCTGGGACGCATCTTTTATTTGCATTCCTTCAGTTGGACGTATATTCTCAGGTAAAATAGAATCCTCCCGAACTAACTCTTTGAGCTCCTCCATGGTGGGTAAAGTGATTTGTGCGAGGTTCTCTTCCCCCTCCAATATGTCAACTAGACGATTAGATAAAACTTCTGTGTTGTTACAGTCCTTCAGTTGACTTGCTGTTAGCACCAACCTTGAGCCAAATATGTTTTGTAGCCCATTTTTCATTTCAAGCATCATCAAACTGTCAATTCCCAGAGTTTGGAACTCTGCAAGGTCATCGATCACCTCATCTTGGTCCATCTTCAAAATATTTCGTAAAATGGATTTAATATTAAGCTTGAATACTGATACTTTCCCCTCTCGATCTTCTGCGCTGTCCACCTCCTTCCAGAAGTCGTCGCTGTTGATTATGACGGTTGCCTTGAGCTCTCCAAAGAGTCGTATGTCGTCCACGTAGGTTTTAAGGTGGGGGAATACCTTCCCTGCCATGGCCATGGAGTCAATGTTAATCACAGCCATGTGGGAAACCTGAGTTCTCAGAAAAGTTTCCAATGCTAGTATCCCTTGAGAAGTGGGGATTGGTCGCATTCCTGGAAAATCCAGCTCCGTTGCAACTCCTGCATTTAAACATATTTAAATTTAAAACCGTGTCAATAATTAAGTTTGTAAAATAAAAATAAACTCTGCAAAGAAATCTTACCGACTTCTCCCCAATTTCCCCAGTTGACCGAAGTTGCTGGTAACCCGTTAGTTATTCGGTATGCAGCCAAAGCGTCTTCAAAACTGTTACTGGCAGAATGATTAGTCTGACCAGGGCTTCCCATAGAAGCTGCCATGGAAGAGAAGACTACAAAATGCTCCAACAACAGGTCCTTCGTTAAGTCGTGCAAATTCCAAGTCCCATATACTTTGGGGTTGTAAGTGTATCTGAATTTATCCCATGTCTGGTTTTCCATAATGGAATCAGAAAGGACCCCAGCGGCATGCATTACCCCACGAAGTGGAGGAAAGCTTCTACTCGGAGATTTCAACTGATTGAAAAGATTCTGACATTGGTTGAAGTCCCCAATATCCACTGCGAACGCCTCGACATTTTTTCCATTTTTATTCCAGGCCTCAATTTGACTTGCTATTTCCGGTTTGGGGTTGCTTCGACTGGCAATTGCAATATGTTTGGCACCGGAACTCAACATCCATTTCACAACCTCAAACCCAATCCCACCCAGCCCACCGGTGACAAGATATGTACTCATATCATTGAATAACGGGGTCGTTGCTGTAAACTTGGAATTTTCCACCTTAATTTCCGGCATGACGCAAACAATTTTTCCAATGTGTTTCGCCTTCTGCAGATGGTTCAAGGCACCTCTAATATTTACAGCGTCAAACCGCTCGTATGCAATTGGATTCACATCTCCGGAACGAAGAAATCTTTCCAAATTTCTGGTTAACTCCTCGAGCTTGGTTGGCTCCAAGGATGGTAAATCGACAATTTCATAGAAAACGTCAGGTCGGAGCAGCTTCACCTCTTCCGGTTTCCACACGTTCAATTTGCTCATCTCAATGAAATTTCCATTTTTTCTGAGGGCTGACAAAGATGCCTCCTTAAAACCTTCCCCAGTAATGGAATTCAAGATAATGTCCACTCCTTCGCCATGGGTCGCTTCTAAAATTTCCCTGCCAAAGTGAGTTGTTCGGGAATGGAAGATGTGTTTGATTCCAAGATTCCTCAGATAAGTTTGCTTCCGCTTGCTCCCCGCAGTTGCAAATATTTCCGCCCCAACGCGTTGTGCCAATTGTACAGCACATAGTCCAACGCCACCGGAGGCAGTGTGAATGAGGACTTTGTCACCTCGCTTCATTTCCGCAACACTAATAAGGCAATGGAACGCAGTTATAAATACCGCTGGAAGGGTGACCCCTTCGATGTATGTAAATTTTTCCGGCAACTTGATTAAACCCAGCTCATGCAATTTATGATGACTTGGTAACGCCATATTTTTGTCTTGATTCATTCCAAGCACCCGGTCACCGATCTTCACCTGAGTTACCTCCGGCCCAACCTTAGTGACCACACCGGCAAGGTCCAGTCCCACAGCATTAAGTTCATCAAACTCCGGAATGGGCTTTATTACTGTGAACACGTCCCTGAAGTTAAGAGCCATCGCTTTGGCTTGCACTTCTACCTCCCTCCCTTTTAAGGTAAAATTTTCGAGGACGCCAAATTCCAAATCGGATATTAATTTTGTTTTTGGAAGGATCAGCTGGAACCTATCACAACCGCTTGGTAATGGCAATGGCTCATTGTTGAGAACCTTTGTGCTGCACATCCTTGGTACCATGCGCTTGTTATCTCTGAAGATGACACTCCGTTGGAATGAGTCCATCCCCCATAGGTCGTGAAAAATGTTGTCCGCCTGAGCAAGTGATGACTCATTAGGGGCCAGATCCAGGCAACACAATGGAAGGCCGGCGATCTCATTGGAAAGAGATTTAACAATCCCATGCAAGGTCCCTGCAGTTGGATTAGTAACTTCAGAACCATCAATGGGAGAGGTTCCCTGTGTAACGATGAAAAGCCTTGGAAGGACCTTACACTCCATTATGAGGTGCATCAGGTTTATCACAGGTAAGGATACTTGAGCTTGATCTCGATTGGAGACACCGTCCTCCAGACCCCACAAGTAAATGACCCCCTCTATCCTCTCCACCTCTTCGGAGGCGATGTGGAACTCAGTTTTCATCAGTTCTTTCATGGCGTCCTCGGTACAAATATCGGGTCTCTTGACGGCATGTACCTTTCTATTTACCCCAACCAGTTTCTCCTTCAGGAGTTCCGCAACGGTTGAATTGGAATCGTTGTAAAATATAAGCCATGAGTATTGAGTTTTCTCAAGTGGAACAACTGAGGAGACATCGTGCTCATCAGTTGATCGCCGCGCAGCAATGGAGCCGTGGACCCCATTGTAGGCCAGTGTACAAGTCACGTTGTCACAATCTACTTCTTTGAAAACTTGTTCCCATTTCTCTGGCGTCAGGGTTGTATGATAAGGTCGAATATCCAAGTCTTCAAATTGCCAGTATCCTTCCAACAATCCAAAAATCTGTGTGATTCTGGGGTCCGGTACTGTAGTCTCGATGACTAAAAATCCCCCTCCTGGCTTTAGAAGACGTCTGAGATTTCTTAAGGTTTTTCGAATGTTTTTAGCTGCGTGCAGAACCTCGCAAGCGATGATCAGGTCAAAATATTTGGGAGCGAATCCCTGAGACAATGCATCCTCGTCCATGTTCAGCTTCTTGAAGATTATGTGCTTGGAATATTTTTCGAGCTCCTTTTCCGCTCCAATAAAGAATGATGCGGAGATGTCTGTGAAGTGATACTCGTATGGCTTTTTCTGATCCTCAAAAAAATCCAAGCAATCTTTACTCATGGCACCGGTTCCCGAGCCCACTTCCAGCACGCGGTAAACTGGCGGATCAGAACCAGCTTTGCTCTTTTTCATGAAGTCATCAAATCTTGCAGAAATGTTGGAAGCAAGGGATGGGAAATTTGTGGAAAAGAAGATTGGTTTTACTATGGGTAGGGCTGCGGCATAAAACTGACTGGCATTTGCTTCAGACGGGTTTTCTGGGAAGAGGAGTTGCAGTGGCTCCAATTGTCCAAGCCACACTTTTGATAAGTTCTGTCCACATTTCACAAGCAGTCTATATTCAACTCTGGAGGTATCATTGGGTCCAGTAACATGAGCCAAGCCATTGTCAATGTCTTGCTGGGTTGGGGGCTGGCCACTGAAGTAATAGTTGTCTTCAACGCCAGGCACAGCGTTGAGCAAGCCAGTGTCTGCCAACAGTTTCAAAAAATAGCGAATGTAGCGTTTGAAATGTTCCTTGGGTTGAGGCAAAAGCTGTACCAGTTCCTCCATTGCAAAAGGCTCGCTCTGCTTGGGCTTCCATCCCAGCTCGTACATGGCATTCAAAAAGTATAACTTGGTTAGGTTGCAGATATTATCGTAAAAATTGATCTCTTGCTCGTCAACATCATTTAATTCTGCCGGTAGTTTATTGTTCTCATCATGGTTGAGCATTGGGATTTTTATATCGGCTGCCGAATCATATGAGCATTGTAACGGACCGGGAATGCTTTTCCAAATTTCTTTCCAAAGTTTTGGCATCGCTGCACCTTGCTGCTGGATCATGCCTTCCACTAGTTTTACAGTGGTTTCAATCAGGTCTACATCTGCCATGAGTGCCAAGCGGGTTCCGTTGTCATCCACTAAAATACAGTCAGTTTTACCCGACTCATTGGTAGCGCAATAGATATACCGAATTGTGGAGGTTGATGTTTGGAGCCATGTGAATTCTCCTATTTGAACCGGAACCTGAAGTTTGACCTTAATCTTGTCCTTATTCGTCCACAGCATGGTGGCCTGGATCATGGCATCAGCAACGACAGGATGTATCAAGTAGTTATCACCATCTTCCTCTGGTACCTTGACTGTTACCAGCATCCCCTTCTCACTTTTCCAGCCGGTTTCCAAACTTCGGAATTTGGGACCAAAGCGAAGCCCTACTTCGGGAAGCTTTTCATAAAAATCGGTATTGTTAGTTTTTCCCCAAGAGTTCTGAATAGTTTGGATGTCGATGGGGGAGGATTGTTCCTCAGTGAGCGCTGATGACAGCGTATGTAACTTTGCGGTTGCGTGACTAATCCATTCTCCAATTCCCCCGTGGGCGGATGGAACATATCGATGGACTGCAACGTTGTACCGGATCCCGTTTTCCTCGCCAATGTCATCATTGTCAGGTATAGCGGTGGTTTGGAGCCGACACATTCCAGATTCATACAACCCAAGCGGGGAAGCAATTCTCAGAGAATTCAAAACCAGAGGTCGTTGTGGCTTTTGCAAGTGTTTTGCGGCGGGTGTTACATGATCTGCTGCAAACCCTCCAGCAAGGCACATTTCGAGGAAGCCAGCTCCAGGGAATACAACCGTGTTTCCGATAACGTGATCTTGAATGAATGGGGCGTTTTTTAAGGTGAGTCTATTCTCAAATATTTTTGTTGTGTTGGAGGCCGTCGGTATAACTTTCCCGAGAAGTGGGTGAATGGTTGGTAACTCTGACTCCAGTTCTTTCCAAATTGGTTTCCGGTTAAATGGATAGAACGGGAGGGTCACTCGGGAGCGTTTGTAATGCCGGTCAAATCCAGCCCAATCTATTTGTCCCTTCCAATCTGACAAGTAAAGCGCAGATAAACTATCCAGCAATGTAGCCCACTCATTTTCATTTTTCTTGATTGAGGATAAACAAGTTATTGGTTGACTGCTCATGCTCATCATTTCTGAAGCAGTCATGTTGGACTGTGGGCCAATTCGAAGGAATAAAGAGCATCCTTCTGTTTGGGCGATATTGCACGCATCTTTGAATTGCACAGGCTCTTGGGCGTGGCGAACCCAGTAGTCAGCGTTAAATGCCTCGAGGCTCAAAAGCTTTCCATCCATCCCCGAAATATATTTTGGGAAGTTTTTCTGAACTTGGGGTGTCCGCACAGTAGTGGCAATATTGCGGTATGTCTCCAGAAGAGATGGAGTCAAAACCTTCTCCTTTCCTTGTGGAAGGCTATTAATCAGCAGACCCTTCTCTGCAACTAGCTTTAAAGCATCTTTGAAATCTAAAAATCCGGCCGAGATTGCAGCAGTAAACTCTCCCACTCTATATCCCATCACATAGTCCGGTTTCACGCCCCACGACTCCCAGAGTTTGAGTAAGCAATACTCAATGCAAAAGATGCTTGTCTGCTTGTTGAGCTCATTGCACGTGGTGTCTTGTCCCCAGAGGACTTCTCGTAAGTTGATTCTGTACTTGCGTTCCAGCAGTTGTTGACATGTGTCAAATGAATCTCGGAATACAGGAGACGTGGCGTATAGTGATGCTCCCACGTTAGTGTACTGTGAGTCCTCTCCAGGGAAAACAAAACAAAGCTTACCATTGCTGGACTTCACTTCCGCCCATTTGAAGGAATTGCTGCTGAGAGCTAATTTAGCCTCCCGGAAATCCTTAGCTATAATCACAGCCCGGTGATTGAATGTTGCTCTACCAATGTTTGCAGAATATGCAAGGTCAGCAAATCCATTTTGATCTTCACGGGAGCTCAATATGTCGCCATAAGTGGACAACAGCCGTTTAAATGATTCTGGAGATTGGGCTGATATTTTCATCACGTGCATTGGTCGTAAGATGTCTTCGCATGGTTCACGAGGGGGAACTGCAGGGGGTTCTTGCACTATCACATGGCCATCTGAGATAATAATAAAAATTGTTCTTGAAGCGTTTTGAATGAATCATTATAATTAGAAGAGTAAATTTGTAATTTTAATCATTACCTGTTCCACTGATCCCGAATGAGCTCACACCAGCAATCCTGGGCTTATCAGATCGTTTTGGCCACTCAATGGGTTCCAACGGGAGTTCGGCTGGGATCGCCTCCAAGTTTATTGCAGGGTTCAGCCTTTTCAAATTCAGGTGCTTGGGAATAACCTCATTCTTCATGGCAAGGAGAACCTTAATGATTCCAGTGATTCCTGAGACCGACTCAGTATGCCCCACGTTGGTCTTCACGGAGCCAATCACCAAGGGCTTG
>JAQGAG010000957.1:0-11850 GCA_034696835.1 Lepidocyrtus lignorum
GACGCTAGAGCGCGCACAGACAGACAGACGGACGGACAAGTGTCAAAACCAATACATACCTTACAGGTACGTAATAATTAAATATTTGTTGAAAATTCAAATAATCAGTGTTTTTTTCAGTGATTTTGTAACTGACAAACCAATTAAATTATGTATATTAAATCGACATTAAGATAACATAATCCAACATTTACAGTTTACAGTGTTACGCGAGTTGGAACGTCGACCTCTTTTACCCTAAAATTTTCTTCATGAAACTCAAAATGGTTTGAAGAATGGGAAGAAAGGGATTGTATCGGGAAACGTTTTTTCAAAACACTAGGAAAGACCCTTATATGCCTCCCGAAAAGATTTCCACAACTTGCCAAATTCATAGTAAAGTCTCGAAATTTTGTTTTTAGATTACCAATCTGTATTCCCTTGCCACGTGAAACTATTTGATAAGGTTATTCGGTGAGCAATCTCGAACGCAAACATTTTCTTAACTACAAATCGTCGCGGATAAACCATTTTGTTGGATCTACAGCACCTGGTCAGAATCAAAAAGCTGCATCTGAAAAAGTGGTCAGTATCAATTGAGAGCATCTACAAAAGTGGTCAGAATAAAAATGTCGCATCTTATGTGGCCAGTGAAGTTGTAAAAATGTAGGATCTACGTATATGGGGCTAATTGAGACCTGAATCCCTATGCATAAACCATATAATTTCTTACATTTTGATGTATCATACATGCATGTAGCTCTGTTAGGGTGGGAGTTGTAAATTTTCTTTCACTGTACTGATTTTTAGTGCCCTGTTTCTATAATTAGGCAACTGATTAAGGAAAAGCAAACTACAAAAGACATTCAGGAATAATTTTCGAGGACATTCAAGCTAAAGGCAACTGAACTCCGACTCAAGTTATAATCAAGAAGTACTTTAAAAATAATTTTTTTGCTAATGATATTTAAGACTCATTAACATTTTTCGCCATTTACTCAAAATCATGAATGTGTAAGATCCTACATATTGACTTCTTCACTGGCCACATAAGATGCGACATTTTTATTCTGACCACTTTTGTAGATGCTCTCAATTGATACTGTCCACTTTTTCAGATGCAGCTTTTTGATTCTGACCAGGTGCTGTAGATCCGACAAAATGCTTTATCCGTGACGAAATATTATTTACCAGTCAAAGATCTGGTATTAAGAGATAGGGGGACGATTAGTATTCATTGTTAGTATTCATAGTTCTGTCACTGAGAATATTTGCCATGCATTCTTTTCGGCGTTCAAGCTATTGTAATACATGCCATGTTGAGTTTTTGAATTTTAGAGGTAATTCTACATGCCGAGATTTATAATAGACGCAGAGTAATTCTCGGGGATAACTTTCCTTTCAACTCAACCATCTTATTGGATTATCTCATCTGATGCAGTTAAATTGTGTAACAGAAAAAATATTATAATAATCCTTGCCTAGTTGTTTTATTTAACTTGAGGGTTTGACCTGTGTAATACTAGTTTACAGCGAGGGTATGATTGGGCCTAATCAATTAATAAATTTTACAACGACCGTGTCACATCATCCGTGAATGACGACAATCACGTCCTGTATACAAAGTCAAAGGGAAATTATGGCTGCCATCAGAGCACCATCCTTGTCAGCCCATTCAATTAGTCAAGAAACTTTTATCTGGCTTTATGGAGATGAACTGATGAAGACCCTTTTACTTCAATCCTTTTGAGCAGCCGTACACGTATTCTGCAACCTGTCCACTTGCAAAGCAGATGTCCTCATTAAAAAAATATATTTTAATATTTTATGACTAAAGTAAATGAAATATTTTTTTATCGTTTTTAAACGTGATTGTCCCCTGGGTTGGTCGAAATGGCAAGCTGAAAAGTGTTACTCACTCAATACCAACTTTCTTTACTTTGAAGCTGCCCAAAATGTATGCGCGACAAATGGAGACTCACTGGCTTAAATCAAGGAAGATTATCAAAACACTTTCTTAGACAACTTCATTCATAACGTATCCACAATTGTAGACAACATGCACAATGTAAAGAGCATACCATTTAGAATATTTTTGTCTGCACACATCAATCGATCATATAGCGAGTTGTAAGTACAGGATTGTTTGTAAATTATAATAAAATTAATTATCATCGTCATTTTATATTCGCAACCTCCGACGTACCAATTCAATTGGCAACAAATTTTGTTGGATAAGATTCTTATCATAATAACCATAGATTCTCGATTTTCTTTCGTCTAATTATTTCTGCTAATCCCCTCCTCTTGTACTTAAGTTGTCAATATCTATTGTGTATTGTCTAATTTGAATCTTACCTACCACTTTTACAAGTATGTCAGATCTGTTACGTACCACATTAACAATTTGTTCGAGACCGAAGCAAATCCAAGATATTACCATGCCTGTGCAAAAAACGGCAAAAACGACGACTACGTTCCCATCCAATGTCGCACCTGTGGGGTCTTTCAAAGACGAACTCCTACCTGGTTTTGATTCCAGCCAAATCAACTCCATCCACCTGTTCTGTATGCCAGACTCCTTGAAATATCTCACCTGTTCTGTGCAATTATTACAAGCAACAGACGGAAGGATTATCACTGACTTATTACACCTTGAGAGATATGTGTAAACCAACTTTTCCTCCATTTCCTTATACCGGGGTACAACACGTGATTCATACTCCTTTGCATCCTCCCAGGAAAGGTTCTTACTATAATAAAAATCCCAACTAAGAAAAGTTTCAGAAAAAAGTCGTGGGAGCTGTTAGGTGGCGGCCATGTAAACAGTTGTGTATAATTTTTTACTAAAAAAAGCGAATTGGGGACTGAGTCATCGTTTTTGTTTGCAGTCTCCCACGATTCAAGCACCTGAGAGCGAACATAAACAAAATCTGCTTCATAGCTGATGTCGTTGTCAAATCTAATACTTTGCTGCAAAATATTCGTCTTCCAAATAAGATCATAAAAATCGAATAGCGAGGGGAACTGTAAACACGGAAATTAGCAGGCTGACCCAAATCATAACGTCGTAAGCATTGATCAGCTCCCCGAATGCCAAAGAGTGGGTACCTCGTCGACCACAGCTCACGAATTGGAGGGCATTGTACCTATCTGCAGAAGAGTGGGAGATGAAGCGGATCTGAGACAAACTTCACCACAGCTCCTATGCCTGGACTAAAGCGATGATCAAGTGGCGGGTTTGGAGGAGGTCTAGTATGACCCCAATTGTTGCACACCTGGCTATAGTAATCATTGATGTATGTAAAATTCTTCAAAATGTTTGTCCACCAATAGGCCGACAAATGAGCAGAATGCTCATCAGGATTTTTATATCTTTCCAAAACACTATAGACGGCGGTTTCCCTGGTATGTTGCGAAAAGATTTTGACAAATCCTGAAATGTTCTCGAAAACTTATCTGCTCACCTTCAACCATTACATCTTCTGGTATATTACCAATCTGAATTTGTTCATCTTTGTCATAAACATTTTCATGTATTATGTCCTCAACTACACCGAAAAACGTTTCCCATGTAATCCAATAAATTTTTACCTCCGCTAGGCTACCTACTGTATGAACAAGCGCACGAAGATATCGTACATCCACAGGTAACACAGAATCAACTTGGGAAACTTTTGTCAGTGCGTTATGTTTATTCAAAGTAATCGTGTTTAGAAGAAAGAAGTTAACAGTTTGTGACTGATAATAGTGAAACATTTTCCTATTATCCGCCAAATTTGGAGGTAAATAAATCGACTGCACAATCCAATAACGCAGCCAATACTGCTGATCCTCAGTAAGCTGCTTACTCAATGCGTGAGCTTGGATCACAGAAATATAAAAAACAGGGCCGGTCTTTGTCAACCGGACTCGCGTATCAAAAGAGTTCACCCTAAAATACCAGGTCGGCGGGTATTCCGGAGGGAAAACGAAGCTAGAAAAGTCAGAAAATTTATTTTTGTACATTTGTGTGGTAACTGAGTGATCCACAGGGCGAGGGGGCAAGATGTCAATTTTAACGTCACAGTTCCAGGGTCTGTTTATTCTAGCAAATATAAAGTAATCAAGCTGTGCGCATAAGTGCAGCATCCCTTTGTGCAGCAAAAAGTACTCGTCTCCAAAAGGGTTCATAAATATTTCAGGGCAGGGCAAAACTAAACTGGAAATGTTTTTAGTTTTTAGCATCCAAACAAGGTATTTATCACCGCCGTCATAATGATCCGCCAAAGCAATTTCCAAGTTGTGTAATAATAGCGGCTCAATCAAGGACCTGAAATTTAAATCAATTTTATCAAAGTTAATGAGGTAAATTAAGCAATGTTGTCCGCCCATAATGGGCGGCCCATTGTCGAGGAAATAAAATGATCCAGTTTGTGGATTGCGTCAGTCGGATCCCAGATGGAAAGGACTTCCTTCCTGTACAAGGACAGAAAATCGTTCTGATGCTCTCTCTGTATATCAAACTTGCAGACAGATAATAAAATTATCTAAACAAATGTTAAAAAGAAAGACCGACGAAATGAAGAAATATTTTCCATGATTACGTGACTACAGTGAAAATGTCTAAGTTTAACTGATAAAAAAGAAGCTTCGACGAAAATGATGAACAATGGAGATAAGTTGTACGAAGGATTCTAGTAATGTTGGTGCTCCTTGTCTTTGAAAGAGACAAATGACGGTCAAAAGCGATTCTTAGTAAAAATCACGTCAGCCAAATCTTATTTGGAGGGGGCAAACTTAAAACTTCACGCTTTCTAAACGTCCAATATACTGGCTCTGGTCTGTTGTTACTATATACTACTCATATCATCATTCCATTTGGCAAATTGAATTTCTCAAGTATTCGTCTAATCATAAGCGGATAAATTGAGATTCTATCATCGTATGAGTTATGTAAAACTTTTTTTTATTGAAATGGGGTCTTCGACGGAATGTCAAGAGGCAAAATTGCCAGCTACCCATTGCCCGTTTCCAAATATACGATGTACGAAAACTCCCGGGTAGTAGATATCCGGAATAGGAAAAATCCTTTTAACCAAATATCCATGTGACATTTTAGTCAGATAAAAAAGTCATTGACCCGCTATGATTATTCCAAGAGTCTGAGTTAAGATGAAAAGAAGACGAGTCATTTTATTACACGGAAAATAGTACAGGAACGTACATTCTGTGGATTTATTTACTGTTTATTTAAAAAGGAAAGTAATCATTAATCCTTACATTCATTACTTTGTACACTGCGGTTAGATCCCATAAAATTTAATTGATTTTATGCTAGAAAATCGATGCATTTAAAATCGACCAACGTTCTGCGGTTGCAAGTTATCCGCACTCAAACCACGGAAACTTTTTTTTAATTACAACTCAACGGTGGTAAAAACATTTATTTGCTAGTCACATTTTTTGTCCTCCAGGACATCAAGCCACTTCAGGAGAGTAAAGTATTAGTATTAGGCCGCAATCCCACCACTTCCACCAATTCTTATTTTTCACGGGTTAATTAAGTTTGTTGAAGGAAAGTTAGCCGACAAAAAAAGGAAAGTTAGCCGACACTTTTAGCCGACACATTTAAGTTAGGATGTGCCAGCCGACAAACATGAAAGTTAGCCGACACTCTTGGCCAACAACATTTTAATGGGAAACATGCCAGCCGACACATTTTAGGTCAGAATCTGCTAGCCGACAGAAAATAGGAAAGTTAGCCGACATATTTTTAATGCGTAATATGCTCGCGAACCGAGAAGTAGAAAGTTAGCCGACACTTGTAACCGACATATTTTTAATGCGGAATATGCTAGCCGACAGAAAATTGGAAAGTTAGCCGACATTGTTAGCAGACAAGATTTTAGTGCGGAATATGCTGGCGGACCAAAATTGGTAATTTAGCCGACCCTCTTAGTCGACAAAATTTTACATGGTCCAAAATCGGAAGACGAAAAGAATGTCATTGAGATAATCCTCATTATAAAAAGTGTTGTGTTTTCATGAGTACCTGCAAACCGTTGTAGCGAGCAAGTATTCTCTGTACGTGGATGGCCTGTTATCAGCATGCAAAGTTTAGCTAAAACGGTAAGGAGAAGAAGGAGAATTTGTGCGTTTAGTATGTTTTTTTATGATTTACGGTAGACAGCTTTTCTGCACTCACCATGGCGTTCACAGACAATTTTGCTTTTTATAAAAATTTTCCATTCAATTTTTTTACCGTACTAAAATGTCGTAAGCTAAAAGTGTGACCCAGCCTTTTTCGTCTTAATTTGTTGTCGTCTAGAAGTGTCGGCTAACTTTCCTACTTTTGTCGGCACAAAACGTTTTAGGCCAAAAGTGTCGGCTATCTCTAGTTTTTGTCGACTAGCCTATTACGCATTAAAACTATGTCGGCTAACTTTCCAATTTTCTGTCGGCTAGCAGATTCTGACCTAAAATTTATCGGTCAAATGTGTCGGCTGGCATGTTCCCCACTAAAATGTTGTTGGCCAAGAGTGTCGGCTAACTTTCATGTTTGTCAGCTGGCACATCCTGACTTAAAATGTGTCGGCTAGAAGTGTCGGCTAACTTTCCTTTTTTTGTCGGCTGGAATTGTGTCGGCTAACTTTCCTGTCACATTAATTTTCAAGGAGAAATTTGCTCAATTGTAATAATTCTTAGAAGTAAAGTTAAACTTTAAACAAGTACTTGTGGTGTGCCATGGGCACTGATAAAACTTACAGTGGAGTATAGTCAGCTATAGATGTAGAAAAGCCCGGCAAATTTCAGCATATTTTTTACCCGCATGTTTACCGTGAATTTAAAAAACGAGTCATTTTACCATTCAGTAAATACATGTTGATTTCAATTTTTGATTGTTCCCTCTTATTAAAAGTTAAGTATTAAAATATAAAGAATGGTATAACATCTCCGTTATTACGTAGCTGAAAGCTAGTAATGCGATCGATTTGGCGTCCGTCCGTCTGTGCGCACGATAACTTTTGAACGCGTCAGTCAATTTCGTTCAAATTTTGCATGTAGGTATAGATCGTTAATAGGAAGAACGGTATTGCTTTTGGGTGTACATCCGATCACTGCAAAGGGGTCAAAAGTCAAGGTCATTAATTTTTTTAATGACAAGGTATATTGAGTGGAGGCTCAAAAGAAAGCATTTTAACTGTTGAGTTCAACAACCTATGTTTAGTTTCTGTAGGTGTCATAGTCACTGAAAAATCACTACTTAAAGTATCAATTATTGAGTTTTTGGTAATATGAATTTTTTTTAAATGTCCAGTATCATTCCTACTATTTAGTAGTTTTGATTTCAGCTACGTTATTCTATTAATTATAATCAATTTATTATCTACTCCGTTGGCGTGGCCTGACGTCACACTATCTTGTGTACGAAGTAATTCATATAGCAAAAAAGAATAGTCACGAGAAGGAAAACCACTTCCAGAAGAGCAAAATACATTTTTAGATCATGTTTTACATTTCTTCACAACTTTGACAGCTATTTCTCACGATCAGAATTAAATTTACAAGGAACTTCACCATTTACTGAGATTCAGTTGTGGTTTTCAGAAAAACTTTTCGCTGTAAAGCCCGGTCGATGCCCTGTTCGCGTTGACAACTGACGCAATCACATTTACATCATCATGCTTAAGAATCGACATGAAATTAATCGTTACTTCGTAAACTGCGGTCACAATTATAAGCCATAAAATTTTATCTTTTCTACTTTCCATTCCTGATTTATTTTCAGTATCAGTCCAGTATTTTTATCCACTATAGATCCTCATTTTGGGAACCACCGAAAAAAATGGAAATTAAAAACGGAGAAGCGTGCTTGCGCTTGCTTTTGATGATAGCATGGTTTAACAGCTTCAATTCAATTTGGTCCTTGTCGCTCAGTACGCTCAAGGTAAGAAATAAAAACATATCATATAATTATATGGGTTACGGTTGCCAAACAAAGTGCTTCACCAACGGTGGAGTCAGACGCATCCCTTTAAATCAATTGCATGTAAATATGTAACTGTAGTTATATACTGTTTCGAACAGGACGAGGATATTAACTTCAATCGGAATTTTACTGGAGTTTATTTTGATCCGCGGGCTTTTAAAATGTACAATGCCTTGCCGCAGACCATGGACGAGTCCGCCATTATCTCCCTTCTAAAAGTAATCCAGAGTAGGTTTGACAAGGTGCTGGTTACGTTACACGTTCCTCATATACATGGTGAGTACTGTGGAACTTGACTAGTGTCAAAATTGCTCATTAAGATGAAGGGTAGTTCTTAATTACATATTTTTTATCAAACTATGTTTAACTTTAGATGGAGACCTAAGCAACAACCTACTTCTGGAAGTAGCTGCTAGGCACAACCAATTTCTCAATCGGACTAATGGGAGTCAATTATCAACAGTATCAACCAGACTAAAAATTGACGTTATGTGCGTAGGGGATAATTGGGACAACGAAGGAGTAGTAGAGTCACGACTTAAGGAAATTAAAAAGGTCGTTGATGAAGCCAACTCAATATATCCTGGAACGGTGAACTCTGTCATCTTGGAGATCGCGGATCTGAATGAAATGTCAACTAAAAATTTAAAAACCCTTCTAACCGAATTTGGAGCTGGAAACAAAGTCGGAATCAAATACAAGCTTGAAACTTGCGTAAATGCTTCATCATTCGTGTTTCCAATTCCCGGAACATTCATGAATCAATTGCAATACGCTTCATATGCTTCAATTTCCAACAAATTCATAACTGACCGTTTGAAGGACAATTCATTTGGAACTGTCATTTTTGAAGAAACGTTTGACCATACCACTACAAAAATGTCTGTTTCTCAAGCTCTGAAGATCCTCCAAAGCCAGTTCAGCAGATGTAAGGAGCTTATACACAACCTAAACAAAGGAGTCGAGTTGGCCCTCATAACAACCTGGTCCGATACCGACGACAAAGGTCGTGCAAAGTTTTTAGACTTTGTGGACAAAGTGAACAAATGGGCTGAGGCTTCAAACACTTCCGTCAGGCTTTTGACACTCCACTTACAACTGGTAGTTTAACAATGAAGACGAACGGATGGCGGAGACTCGTCCCTAACAGTTCTTATCTTCTACCCTCCCAATTCGTTTCTGAAGAAAAAGCATTACTAACCCACAGGAAAGTGGCCAGGGGAAAGCATGTAGGTGACACAATGGCGGGGCTTGGACAAAAAAGTGAGTTCAGTAGGTCTGTCGTTGGCGTCCACTTCGATCCTCTTGTATTTAAATTAGGATTTTTGCAATCTGTTTTTAAAATACCGACAAGTCTGCTTACTCCAATTCAACAGATTTCCACAAAATTTTCTAAAATCTTGATGTCAACGATACTTACCGAGTACGATTTAGCGGATGGATATTCCAGCACGGAAATAAATAAGCTGAATTGGTTCTCCATTACTATTGCTGTCGCAATGTGGAATAAAAACCAAAGTGGAATTGCCGAAAAATCCATGGAATTAATATTGACGTTTGATAAAAATTCTGCAGAAAGTGCCTCAGGATCCGCAGAATATGCTAATCAGCGCTTTCCGGGAACAGTAACACAATTAATTTATTCTATAACAAGCCTTGATGAAGACAAGTTCCTGGACGGTTACAGTGCTTTTGTCAAGATTTCTTATAAAAAAGGAAGTTCAAGTTTTGGAATCAAAATTAATTTGGAAGTGTGCAACGACCACTTGGAGCTCGGTAAAATGATGGGTCTGCTGCGAGACTATTTTTCCGATGACCTGAAGATAAACATAATTTATTTCGACTCATTGAAAACCACCAAAACCTCAAATCTGAGATCAGACAGATTGGTTCCGGTTTTGATAGGGATGTTTGAAAACTGTAAGAGAACTTTGGATGAGAATTTGAAAAAATCGCAGTGCAACCAAGATGTGGAAGTGGCATTTATCACAGGCTGGCCCATCACTAATGAGGAGGCTCTGGATGGTTAAGTTCAATTTACCACGTTTTGGGAAGGAATCAATTCTTGGGCGTCAACAACCAACACAAATGTCATCTTATACTCTGCATTTGATCCAATAAGATCCAAAAGGGAACGGGTAGCCAAATATGGGTGGTGGAATGTAAAGCACAATTCCTCACTTGGAGGACATTATACCTTTGAAGATAAGAAAACAGGTAGCAACAACGTTTTTTGAACAATTTAATTTTCAAACAAGTTTCATCAAAGTAGGTTTTATCATTTTAAACTTTTGCTCGTATATGTTTTCAATTAGCCGCATTCAGATATGCTTCAGAGAAACCCGAAAACGGCAGAAATGACTCGTCCCAGTTGGCTACAGTCATCATCACTTCAGTGGCTGCTGTAATAGTGGCTCTACTCACCGTCTTCTACCTCCTAAAAAGACGACAATCTAATATTTTGACAAACGAGGAAATCGCCCAGTTTTTCAACGGTGGAGACTCCAACGCATACGCTGGAAGTCCGGAAAATATGAATGGACCATACCAAAAACTTCATTTAGAATTACCGACCAAGTCATTTACAATCAAAGAAGACTCGCCCTTGGGATCTGGAGCTTATGGCAAGGTCTGCCTTGGCACTATCACAAGAAATGGAGGGGCTGAGGAGGAAGTCGCTGTCAAAATGACAAAAGTTCCAAGTACAGGATTTGCGTTGAGAGGATTACTGTTTGAAATAAAAATTTTATCTTATCTCGGAAGGCACGCACATGTCGTTGGGTTAATTGGGGCTTACACTGCTGAACTGAGAAAAAGTAAAGTTTACGTTTTTCTTGAGTTGTGTGGGTTTGGCTCCCTCCAAAGCTTCTTGAGGAAGTTCAAGCCTCCAAGTAATCAAGATCCTGAATCCTTACTGAATGAACTTGATTGTGATGACGATAGAGCAGAGTTGGATGACGTAATCATGAACGATATGGCACGCTGGTCTTGTGAAATAGCAAAAGGAATGGAGTTCTTAGCGTCGAAACATGTAAGATTCCTTTTATTTTGAGTGGGATTTTGAAGTTAAAGTTTTTTCTACTCTCGCCACATAACACAATATAATTTAGCAAAGTTCTAACCGACAGTTACTAACAGAGCACCTGCAGAGGGTACCCAGAGCTGGCAAACAGAGCTCATAAATGTGTATCATGGATGATCGTTCATCCATGAATGTGTATGAAGTTACTAAATTGCCATTTTTGCAAATTTTACCATATCATTTTTTTGCAGATTGTTCACTTGGATATCGCCACAAGAAATGTTCTTCTGACATCCGAGAAGCGAGCAAAAATCACAGACTTTGGTTTATCCCGTCGCATGTACGAATACCAAAGCTACATCAAGAAACACCAAGAGCCCCTTCCATGGCGCTCCATGGCTCCAGAGTCCCTTAGGAGGTCAGAGTTTACAGAAAAGTCGGATGTGTGGGCATTTGGAATTCTGCTGTGGGAAATCTTCTCTCTCGGAGACGAACCATATCCTGGACTGTCTTGGAATGTTAACTTCCCGACAAAATTGGAACATGGCCTCAGACCATGTGAACCGGTGTGCAATCGAAACAGCATGTATTCAATAATGCTTCGTTGTTGGACCACAAATCCAACAGGACGCCCGACATTTTCTGAGTTGGTTACGCGGTTAAATCCGACCATTGTTAAAATTAAATCAGGTTCCGATTCAACTACCAAGGCTCCCATTTATGAAAGTAAGATTTTAAATGTTTATAAACACTAATTCTGTACATGTACTGTATGCATGGAAGTTAATACGTTTTTACGTTGGTGCGTGTAATTTGTTGTTTATAGATATCAACAGTTCAGAATCCGCTTTCATAAACCCTGTGCAAAAAGTAGCTG
>JAQGAG010000958.1:0-11845 GCA_034696835.1 Lepidocyrtus lignorum
CCAGAGGTGTTCATTTTCGTCTTTTTCGCACAAAAATATGCTAGAATGCAAATTTTCATTAAATTTGGAGTCGGGCAGAGTCCTGAATTGCCTTGTCAGTTTATAAGTTATCCACAATTAATTTCGCAATTTCAAAATTTATTGCGATACAGATCAATATAAACTAAAATGTGAATATTTTGGACTGTTTAAGCGTCTTTAAAGGTGCAAAATTGTATTTTGTACTAAGATAGAAATTTAGGTCCCTGATTAATGTTATTGCTAATAATAATAATGACTGCTGTAGATTAAAAGGGAAATACATTTGTAAACATGTGCTTATAATGATTTATTCGCTATGCACAACATTTAAGGTATTTTATTAAATTCCAATAATCAAAACGAGAATTTAGTTACATTACGTTAAATCAACAACGAGTCCAGATTGACAGTTCTTATATGTCGAATCAGTGGTGTATTTATGACGTACATGTAAGGTATGTATTTTGGCTTTGACGTTGTCCGTCTGACCGTCTATATGTCTGTCGGCGCTCTAGCGTCTAAATGCGTCAACCAATTTGATTCAAATTTGGCACGGAGGTACATATGGTAAAAATTAAGAACCATACTGTTTTTTGGGGTCAATCGGACTACGTCAAGGGGGTCAAAGGTCAGGGTCTTAATTTTTTTTCAAATAACATGATATAGTAAATGGGGTATCAAAAGAAAGGATTTTGATTGCTGATTTCAATTGTATATGTTTCATCAGTGTCAGTTACATAATTACTGAAAAATCAATGATTAAAAAATCCAAAATTTGAATATTATGTTATGTATTATCATAGTTCAAAAACCTTACAGGTACGTCATTGTAATTACAATCATTTTATTAATATTATGCAAATATTACAAACACATGAGTGGATAACGAGAAGAAAGACTTGCATTAATGTATTTCTTGTTTTTTTTGTCTCACAAACCAAAAATGCTAGCTAGATGAAAAATAAATATAGGACAAGTAAGCAACATGTTGATAGATGTGCACCGTATTATCCCTACTTCCGCTCCTCCCATCCTTAAATAAACATTGGCACCATCTCATTCACAATTACAAACACTTATACTCATTCATTCACTTGGACTTATACTCATTCATTCACCCAATCCAAGGCGTAACCTGCGCAGGGTAGATCACCCGTTTGACCCCGTGGACTTAAACCTCACATACACATCCCACCAATCGTCTCCGATTCATACCCTAATCCAACGCACATACGTCGTACCACTTCATTTCATGATATTCATGATCCCAATTAGGAAACATGATTTTGAAAGATTGGTTGTTCACCATACGCCTATAAAAGGTGGTAGGTTTTTTATTTGGTAAAAAAAACTAAAACAACAATTGTGCAAATTCGCTTAACATATTTAGAGCAGAACCTTATTAATACAGGTAGTGTAATAAGCTTAATTATTATCAGAAAAAACAAACAACTAAAGTTAAAACTATTTTTTTTTGTTTTTTTTTCCTGCATTTATATCAATTGTGTTTGAACCAATGAAGTTTTTTTTTTATTTATAGACTGGGTGCATGGCCTATAAAAAAATTTAGATTACAATTTTATATATTTTTTAGTACATCTAGATTACTGGTCAACCAGTGCCAACAACAGCCTTCATAAATTGTGCATAACATAGGTATTTGTATTACAAAATTGTAAGCGTAGTATTATTGATGTATCCTTTGGATGGGTTTATGTACGCGGTCTATCAGTCAAATGCGTGGGTTGATTTTATTATTACAATTAGGCATGGACTTGATTATTTAATTGGTTTTATATGTAAATAAAATGATTGTAATCACAATGTCGTACCTGTAGGGTTTTTGAACTGTAGTAATATATAATCAAATGTCTGTTGAACATTCAAATTATTTAGCACAAAATTTAATCAGTGATTTTTCAGTAGTGACTATGCAACTGACACCGATGAAACATATACCATTGAAATCAGCAATTAAAATCCTTTCTTTTGATACCACATTTACTATATCATGTCATTTCAAAAAAAAATTAAGACCTTGACCTTTGACCCCCTTGACGTGGTCCGATTGACCCCAAAAACAATAGGGGTTCTTACAATTAACCGTTTGTACGTACGTGCCAAATTTGAATAAAATCGGTTGACGCATTTAGACGCTAGAGCGCACAAGGACGGACAGACGGTCAGACGGACAACGTCAAAGCCAATACATACCTTACATGTACGTAATAAGAAAAGTCATTCATGTTTTTTGGGGTCAGTTTGGGAAGATGGTCACATATGTCAAAGTCAACACATGACTATGTAGTCTGCAACGTTTAAGTCGATTTATAAACAACTTGGGGCCCGAGGAATCTGATCACTTTTTTACTTCTGGTATGTAAAGTAATGAAAATTTTGTGACGCAGAGGTTTGCAAAACCAGTCATTCACAGACAGAGAAAACTTGTTCCCTTTAATGGTAGGCGGCTACATGATATTGAAAGCATTGAGCCAATGTTTTTTTTATTTTGTTTATCTACGATTAAAAAATACATTTTTGAATGGAATGCAAAGTTCAAGTGTATTTTTCAGAACAAAATCAAAATGTCACAAATACCTTTAGTTAATTGTCGTCAAATGCGTTGTACCATTGGTTTTTTTTTTGCACACATCACTACTTATACTTTTATACTTTAAATTATAATCCTTTTTTTTTTCTTCGTCTTGTGAATTTATCCCCGTAACCGAACGTATAACACATTAAAGAATTCATTAAAAATGAAGTAAACATAAGTTTGTTGTTTTCAAGATCTTATGTACTCATATTATTGCAGTATTCAAATGTTTTATCATATTAAAATTCGCAAAAACCATCTTTTCCTTCAGTACTACTAAATAGTTTTCAATATTTTTTTAAATAATATATATATATATATATATTTTTTTTAAATAAAACAATCAGTCAAAACTGTTGAACTCTTAATATTCATTTGTACAAACTTGTGGTTTGCAGTCATCTACCATTTTTTTTTACGTATAATTGAAAACAACAATTCCGTAACTTAAAGTACCCCAAGTTATTCATATATTTTTCAAAACGTTTTGATGCTAGCAAAACTATACTACTGTATTTCCGCATTTATAACGCAGGACCCGAATACAACACAGAGTAAAAAAAAATGAATAAAACGTCCGCGTTCTATTTGCGGAAATAGGGTGGTTCAGTTTATTAATGTTTTAAATTTTTTAAATACCTAATACCATTTACGTACTTTATCAAAAAATAAAAACAAATTTTAGTCCCGGCAAATAGGAAATTTCTTTAACACCTGGATTTATTTCATGGACATATCCATCCATATTACACGAACTTTTGGTTCGAATTTTTGAATAATAATTTAACTGATAATATCCTAATAATATATGTCTTTGATATGTTTAAAAACAACCTAACCTTACCTAACCATTGATATACAACATGCTTCCATTCATTCTGCTGACGATGATGATGATGATCTTCACCTCCTACCTACCCCCACTAATCTAACCAAAATGGGCACCATTTCTCTTGTTTTGTGTACTTTTGTGTATGGTTTTTATACGACTTCTCATTCATTGTATTTTCCAATTATTTGTACGTCCACTGTCGTCTACTACTACTACTCTTTAAACCAAACTAAGCATAAAAACGTCGTTGCTACAAAATTTGATTTTAATTACTAAACGTACATATTTGTAAACAGATTTGATAATAAATTTGCTTATATATCATATGCTTAATTATAAAATAAGTAGTATAGTTTGATTGATAATATTTTAAAGTTAATCAGGATTAACATGCGTCATTCTAAAATTAGTTTACTTAGGGTACAGTAGTCGTCTTAGGATAATGTCAATTTGGCGACATTTGATTTTTGTGTTTAGATTTTAGAGTTCTGTGTTTTGTCAACTTCAATATTCAGACCAAACCAAAGAAGAAATTATACATGTAGGTATTTAAACGGATTTTATAGTTTTGGCTGATCTCCATATATTTTTTTACTATTTAATACTGTTACATATAAACATTGTATTACATAAAAGTGGTGTTTTTTTTTACACATGTACACACACTGTTGTGGTGCAGTCATATTTTGCATTTCACAATTTTACGCCACTAAAACTCTAATTTACAAAAATACATAACGTAGCATAAAAAATAGGTACTCCACATGCAATGTTGTTGGAAAATTTTATGAAACATTAATAATTCCGATAGGTTTGTTGAGGTATTAGTGAGGAACATGTTTATTATCATCGCGCACATACCGGTTCCATTATACACTTATTCAGTTCGGATAATTTACTTTTACTATTATTTTTTTTTAACTCCAGAGTATTGAATGCTCACAATACAATAACTATTAGTAATTGCTACTAACATTCAATGCCACCTCCTCCATACCAAAATATATATTATTCCAGAGGACGCGGTGTACTCACAGATAGCATTGGGTGCTTAGGTATAAGTGCAAACCCACCCGTATGTGTGATATTTGTAGTCATCTTTAACAAAAACAAAAACCTTTAGTTATGCATTATGGAAATGGGATGTATGATCACATATATAGCTTTCTGTAATGATACTTTAACAACCATTTGATTCATATACAAACGAAAAGCACATCAAGATGCCGATACACAATATATAAACTACAGAATGCACTATAGAGTACAGCTCGTTTGATTAGGTTAATCAAACAAAATTTCCCAATATTATGGTTCATCATTACTCCTATTCATTATCGAAATACCACAAAGAATTGTCAATAAGTTAACAGTCTCCTCCAATACTTTCTTCAGAATTCAAACCATCCTATTTATGCAATCATAATATGCCAAAGGGCCACGACTACCAACAACGCCATTTCCATAATCCACTCATTGTTTTGCATCAACAGATTTAGTAATATCAGCAACCTCTTCTTGAGTAAAGGCATCTATTTGTATTTTTTAATCGGCAAACTTTAGTACAGTAACACAAAAGAGCATTAGTACAGTTTGAGCATTCCTCCGGTAAAGCGACTGAGCAAAAATGATTAATATGTAGCGATTATAAATGATTCAAGCTATTTATTAAAGTGGTAATATAAAGGAAAAAGAAAAACGTTTAATTTTTATTGATGTATTCATATCACTAATCAAGACTTCTTTAGAGGTTGACAGGAAAATCAGTTGACAATGTTACAGTAAATCGTCGCAATATGTCTGTCATTTGAATTAATGACATATTATAGTCCTTTATGTGTAAGTAGAACACAAACAAAGGCAGTCAACCAGTATATAATGTCCTCTTTACGTCGTCCCTTTTAAGGTTCATTGAGAGTTTATAAGCAAACGGAAACATTCACAATGTTATATTTGTAAGAACAAACGATACTAAAGCTCTTGCTCTCAAGTACTTTCCTGCATATTATACACTTTTGATATCACGCAATTAACAAACCCAAAATGTCAATAACACTGTCGTATAATTGTAGATTGCTTTAGTGCCTATTTCAATACAATAAGCTCTATACACGTTCATAACAACCTATGAACAACAATGACTCTAGTTGTGTCTCAAAATTTTAAGAACATCTCAACCACTGATAAAATACCTAATGATGAAACACCAAATTGTTACCATGTTTCTAATTACAAAACATTAGTGTGTCTACAGTCGGGTTTAAAAATCATGCAGACATTGGCATTGGTGATATATGTTTTAGGGGGATTGGAAATATCAAACAACCTACAAGGTTATCTCTCTTACTTCTATTTATATTCCTAAACAACATTTTTTTTTGTAAAAGGATTATGTATTGCTAACTCATTTCTTTGTTGAAGTTATAACATGCTTTTAGATAACAACCAACCTACCCTGACTATGTATATACATGCTTCCATTCATTATATTCAATTGCCAATCCAGGGTAAAATTAATCATCATATCATACCCTATGTAACCGTACCTCCAATTGTACCAAGACGGGCATGATTTTTCTGGTTTTCACTTTTTACTTTGTTTACCGGCTTTCATCCTTTGTCTGATGACTTCTCCTTCCTTTCATTGTTCCTTTATTGGTGTCTTCCAGATATTACATTTAGTAGCAAGCGCTAATCCCCTATACTCATTTACATAATATATAGATAAATTTTGTACTTTGGATGCAAACAAACATATCTGTAGGGCTTAGGACTAATTGATCCTAATGGACTTACAACTTTGGGTTTCCAGCCTGTAATTGACTAAAGTGCATATATATAACACCACAGACGACAAATCTTTCCGACTGTACAACGCACCGTCCGTCCGTCCGTCCCATTACTATAGTAGTAGTTCATACATAATTGTTGTGTAAATGCGTTGATCTTGACGCCAATACAATGTGCGTTTTGCGGATTGGATTTCTCAAGATATGTCAGGTTACTTGAACCCATGATTGACGTGCGCAGTTGTTTTCAAACACAAATAAATACACAAGCACACATATGCACATGTCCTTTTTTTGAATTACAATCATCGATGATTCTCCACATGTGTTACAAAATTGTACCTATTTGCCATTTCTATTTCTATAATCAACATAATTATCTGCTAACGATGATTATCATACTACCCTGTTTCCCATAACCCCCACGATTCATATAGCGACGGATACGGTTTATATGTTTTTTTTTTGTATTTACGCGATTTTTATCGTCTTTTGTGATTGATATTTTTTTTTACATATGTGTCCGACAACCCAATTATCCAATTAAAAAAAGTTAAAACTGCATATGAAAACGAGTAGAAATGCATGAAGATCAAGATGAGACCATTTTAAAATTGATATATATACTGAATAATCTTAGAGATAAAAATGTTCAAAATGTAGGAAATAAAGTCAAGAGTTTTTTACGACCACTCGACACAATTTAAGCTTTTACGAAAATGGTATGTTTGATAGTTATGTAATTATATACAAAAAAAAAATTTATCCGAATGGTGTATATTTGTGTATTAACCTGATTGAGGATTACAATTTTATTAAGAGTTGAAAATTTTAAAAAAATCAATTTGGCATATAAAAATGTGTAGACATGCATGAATATCAAAATGTGACCATTTTTAAATTTATCGAAGCTAAATTTGTAGAGATAAACACATTTTAAAGTTATGCAGTAATGGATAAAGTTACGATTTTTTTTAAAGCCAACACTCGTCCTTATTCTACCTTTTTTTGAGGGGAAATGGGTTTTTTGAAGGAGGTTATGTAATTTTCTTAAAATTATGTTTAGACTATATATGTTGTAAGTAAAGTACATAACAATTAAGATTCACGACGTTTGGTCTCTGTGCGCAAGTAGTTGCTGTGCTATCAATTATTCAAGTCAAGCAGTAAGAAGTGAAGTCGCCAATTATCAGGACTTAATGCGTTGCTTTCAAATTGTGCTATTAGGGCATGAGAGAATTTTTAATAAAATTATGTATGGCCGATATTTATATGGGTAATTGCATGATAATTAAGATGCAAGCATTTCTGAATGATTATTATTAGTTAACAGATATTATGATTACGAAACATGACTTTTTTTTTTTGTTTTACGTGCTTTTTTTTTGTAAGTGCTGAACATTCAAAAAACAAAATTCAATTTGGCATATGAGAAAGTGTAGATATGCATGATAATCAGAATGACACCATTTTGGAATTTATTTACAAAGTCCAAAGTATTTTACGACCACCCGGTATAAAACTGACAAAATGGGGGTTTGGTGGGAGGTTATGGCATTTTATTGAAATAGTAATAATAATAATAATAAAAATGGGGTATATTTGTGTCGAAAATTGCATAAAGATTGCAATGCAACCATTAAATTGTTTGTACGTGCAGCAATCAATACCCTAAATACAAATTAGCAGCCCTGACGCATTTTCCTTCTTCATTACTTGCGCTCGTATGATATATGATTGGTCGACATTTATGATTAAGCAAGCGTTTATATGAATACGTGTAATGGCAATGGAAAGGAAACTTAGCAGTGACGTGTTTTTATTGTTGGTTTGTGAAGTAAAAGTATTTCTATTCAGTTGCAATGTTTGCTGTTTCATCCAACAGAGTTTAATATATATAATTTACAATTGTGCAGAACACATTTTTGGACACTTTTTTTTATATGCATATGCATAAACATAAACGAGTTTTTACGTAATTACGTTTTTACGCAACACGTAATTACGTACAGGGTATATATACATAGCACTATAACAATACGATTCGATAAAAAACTTATTCATAACCAACTATTTTTTCAGAGTAAATGAAATGTTCAGAGTGTTATTTGAATTGCTTGGATGAGGATATAAGACGGTAGGCTGGGTGCATATATGTTGACGAGTGATCCACCTTGCGCAAGTTACGCATTAGGATGACATAGTGAGTTTATGTCCAAGTGCCAAAGGACTTCACTGCTTACTGCAACTCACTCCATGGTATGAGTTTACGTCCAGGTGTCTACAACTTCACGGCTTAATGCAACGCACTTTTTTTTGTGATAATATGATGATGAGCTTTGGGGTGCGAAGATACAACTGCAATTGCATCATGAATCAATATTGCGGATTGAAACGAGAATATAGTTCATTTTGAACTTGTCCAAAAAAATACGTTTATTATTTAAAACAAAAAAAAAACTGAACTTAACGGAATATAAAAAAATAAGCTGTATTTCGGACATATAATAATAGCTCGCAGACCCAATTGGGCAAATGATCACAACGAGTCCATTTACAGACTATGGTATTTATAGAAAAATTATAATACAATGGATTGGAATGTCATACGTTAAAACGCATACAAAATATTATAAACACAAACATAAAAACATTGAAAATCAAATGGTTTCGCTTGAACTATGACCGATGCACTTTTCTATCGATTCACCAACCCTAGCCTTCGCTTATCTGCGCTACTAACTAAATGCTTTGCTGAACGGATCTTTTGGCAATCTACGTCTTATCAAACTTTCTTAGAGGTGATAATGTCTACGCGATTTAATTGCCCTGGTTAGACAATTTAAACTACAGCTATTTATCTGGCAACATTAAAAATTCACGCGATGACACCACGATCGGTAGATTTTTCGATTTACTTTTTTTTATTTAGCAATTAAAATCAATCTCAAACTAACACATTTTATCTTCTTATCAATAATGCAGGCGTAACCAATTCCAAACTACCAAAAAATCAACTTAATTCTAGATTTAAATTACTTCAAAATTATCGTAAACAATTAGCTTTTTCTGAGCGGCATGCAACACCAAACCCAATCGCCTTCAATGCACAATTCACATAACAAAAAATATCAAATCATATTGAAGAGGAGTGTTACGTTATTTGCACGGATGAGCATATGAGACGGTTGGCTGGATGCACATGTTGGAGGGATGATAGAAGTTTAAGTCCAGGTGCCAAATGCAACTCGGTACATCATATATGAAACCACATATGGCTGAGGCAGAAGATAGCATTTAAAAATTTAACATATATCATTTTTATACCTGTGTAGCGTAGTATAGTTTTCAGTCTCTAGTGTTACGTTACCCCAACTTTTTTACCTATTTCGAAATGTACATTTTTACAAAATCGATGCAAGCAACATGAAATGAGCTGATCCAGATGAATCGTCGGCAGTGTGAGGTAGAGTCAACAGCCAACTAGGGTTGGATGAAAGAATTTGATATATTTTTTTGTGAGAAGATAAGTTGTAATTTGCTTTTAAGTAAAGTCAGTTGTAGTTCGAGATAAGTCAGTTGCAGTCAGCAAGTGAAAGTCAGTCAGGTTGGGTGGGATTAGCAGTTAATAATTTGTAGAAAGTTGAATTTTAATTGAGAATGTGTATGTCAACCTGTGAATTTGGAAGTATTAAAAGCTAGTTTAGTTAATATCTGCAAAGACGGAGTGTGTCCAACCTGGTTATTCTAGAAGTTAAGTTCGGAAGTAACGATAAGACCCATACCCCTCCATCTGGCACGAAAAAAACTGAACAGCACAACCATTTTAAGTTACTTCATCCCTTCACCACATTGTCATATACTGGTCCTGAGCTATCAAAGATAAAATCTTCCAGGCTTTTACAACCCTGGAGGTACACCGAGACTCGAACAGCGGAAGCACAACCCTAGGCATCCAACGATAAGTTTGACCCCGCTGCCCCAACATATCTCTATACAAAAACACAAACTCTCTCTAGTCAATGTATTGCTTTTTTCCTTGTAGATCCCTGTATTCATAATTGAGCAAAGTTAATCGCATAAAACATGCAGCTAATGACATGGGGATTGTAAATTGTTCGAACATTTATGCTGAGAAATATCTGCTTGTAGAGATTTCAGTACTTCTCTTTTGGGATGATATACTTTAGCGTAGATGTTATTGAATGATATGTTTGGGGCGAAATGATACTTGATAATCTAGGTATGCAACATGAAGGTAGATATGATAATAATTTAGATAGAGAGAGAGAGAGAGCCGAATTAGGTGTTGCTTTGATCGCGGTCGGATAGCTAGCTACTACCTTGTATGTGGTTGATCATAAATATAGGTACAAATCATTTTGTGGCTAAAGAGAGATTAAAGGCAGGTCAATGTGCGCCTGACTAGAGACATGGGAAATGGCACGATAATCTATTTATACCAGCGTCTACATAAATTTATTTTATTGTATCCTCATCATCCATATTAACTCTCTCCTACCAAACTAGACAGCTTCTGAATAAAAACAAAGTGAATGGACAATGATAGAAGTAAAGAAAGCCATACTATAATTGCTTTCTATGCAAAATATTTAATAATAAAGTGCCTGATGTATCCCAAGTCAAAGCCATTATACCTGTTTACTAAGTTGAAGTAAAAGAAATCACAATTTAATAAATTAAAAGCCTCAAAGTTCTGCATACACATACAATTGTTCTAACCAGGTATACATTTTAGGTGATAGTGATAGTGAAGGGATGTGATGCATGGAATTATACTAACAATAAGTCGAGGGTGTAGAATTCGAATCTGGAAACTGTTTTCTGTAAAACTCATGTTTACTATTTTTTAAACTATGAAAGTTATGCTAAAAATGGTCTAATTGCAGGATAGATTGACATTACATCGTACATTGTAATCGTTATCATGCCACAAAATTGTCGAACACTTACCTGTTGCATAATTTCCAACCAAAAAATAGTCATTTGCTATCTTCATTATTATCTCTTTTGGTGACTATTTGTACATGTCCAACATGTTGACTCCATGAGACAAAATTACATTACAGATAAATGTAAAAAAATGTTTGCTTGTGGTTGGAAACGAGGCAAAACATACATTTTCGACATTTTTTCGGCATGATAACAAAAATCATAACTTAAATATTAGAATAGACCCATAATATAATATTACTTTTGTGGATGCTTTCATGAATAACAATGTACACAATAATAGCCCATGTCAGTCCTAAGTTAATCAGCCCTTCCATTTAAACAAAGCTCATTTAGCAAACAACAAGAATAAATCCAGGTGCCCATGGACTTTACGTGTTACTTTCCGTCTTAACATCTGTCTATATTGCACTGAAAGTAGGCACATGGTCAATTGTAATCATATTATATCACACTCATCACAGAAATATTAAAAAAAAACAATATTATTTCCCATCCATTATTTATTCAAGACTCACTCTTTGTCATTAAAGATGTAATTTTTTATTTCAGGTTTAAAATAAAATGATTGTAATTACAATGACGTACCTGTAAGGTTTTTGAAGTGTAATAATACATAATATTCAAATATTT
>JAQGAG010000959.1:0-11814 GCA_034696835.1 Lepidocyrtus lignorum
CCATCATAGATGGTTGGTGTTGTATAAGGAACGTTTGTTGGAAGGTTATAAAATGCATTTTGAATTGGTTGACCAAAAGAGATGGATTTTCTAACCTTACAGAACTATAATACTCCTTTGTGCTCGTTTACCTTTTTGTATGAACCGGGTTAAAGCATTGTACATGTTTCTGAGAAAAATCTTAATCCCAGCCGAACCCAAATCTTTGGTTTTATCTAAGGAGAATGGCTTTGTTCAAAATAGAATTGGAATGAACTTCGGCAAAATGAATAATTATAGGTCCAAGGAAACAAAACACCTTGTTTTTATCGTGTAAACAAAAGCACGCGTGTAAAAGTATTGTACGGAATATAAACTCAATTCACCTTAACTGCGTAGACAACGTAATCCCCTTAACAATAAAAAAAAGTCTGGATGGTCACAGCATGGTGTCTGGTTAGTCTGGTGGGATTATTTTTTAAAGAATGAGTACCAACCAATTACGTAGAAACTTTATACTTTAAAAAACTTCAAAAAAGCAATTCTGCTCCCCTCCCGCGGTCTGCAATGAACCGTATTTACCCTAAATAAGGTAGTAAAAATACCACCTAAAATGAAAGCCACACACAATGAATCACAATTCATTAACCTAGTACAAAAATGCACCAAAATACATGAATCTATTCATGTATCTTGCCTGAACTAATTGAAACTTACGAGTACTATGAATTGAGGTCAATCTGGTCAATCAAACTGAAAAATGGAAGTAATCCAGACAAAATTTCACTGGTTGTTTGCCACGAATGGATTTTTGGCAATGAGTTGGTCTACTATTCAATGATAGCAAAATGCAAACTGGATGCTATGCAAAATTAGAGTTCTCTCTAGTTCTGTTATAGATCCCTAAAGATTATGAGTGGATATATTTATCTGCATATCTCGACTGACAAATATTGAATTTGTCTGGCTTTCCTTGGATAGTTGGCTAGAACACGTGTTGGCGAAAGTTGTTTTTTTGAAACGGTTAAGGAAGAATTTACATTGCAGTGGTCTCCCTCCGGAATGCCTGCTTTGATGCGACTCTAACTGACTTTTTTTTTTACTTTCTGTCACGTTGGGAACAACTCAAAGGTCGCTCAGCTCTGTGCAATCTCACGTGAATTTGAAGAACCGACTTGTATAGAACTGATTGAGGAAATCAAGTAAAATTGAATCCAATTTAGGAAACCCTTTTAGCAGTTGATGTCACACTCACAGCCAAATCTAGTCTGGTCGGGAAAAGTAGGGTGCACGCAGTTATTCCAATTTACAACTTGCCAGCAAAGCGCAAAAGGGTAGCTTACATACCGAGACATACTTACAAAGCTTAGGAATATTGCTTGAGTTAGTGAGAAAAATGGACTGGAATTATTACCAAATTATGAAATTAATTCATTTCCATTCCGGCCTGGAATTTAATGATCCCGGAAGCATTAAAGTATGCACTATGCGGGTTCTATTTAGCCCACTGTGGAACAAATAAATGCTTGTCATATTTGTCGACCTCTTTCCAACTCTCTCGGCTCCTCTCTGAGAGTTTTCACAAGAAACACAATTCAAACGTATTCCTTCAGTTAATCGTAAGTGTAGAATTCAATATGCAATGCAATCTAGCTGGAGCCCACCTGGGGATGCCTGAACTCGAAGTAGTTTTTAAAAAATCTACCGAAAATCCTTCCTTCATGGACCCTTTTTGTATGCTTTTGGGTAAATGTGTTTAAAGTTTTGGTTAGATAATCCACCCAATGGTCCACCCAAACCAGCCTATTCAATTCAAAGGAAAGTGGGAAGGGCGACGTAAATAAATATTTTTTTGGAACAGACTGAGGATGGGGAAAACGGTAGCTACCAGTTCATGCGTTAAGCCAACACAACGTTAGTCCTAATTCTGTTCAAGTTGGCATCTACTCAAATACCTCAGGTAACGTAATCCACTGAATAAAAAGAAGCAGAACCTTGGCTCAGCTTGCGGTCGGCTCCGAATATGAAAGAAATATCGACTTAGGTAGGTACTTATGTGAATTAGGTAGTTGGTGACCGCGTGACAATTATAACATGCTGAAACTTGTAAGCTAATTTCAAATTTCTTCCTTATCAATCTACAAGGTGGGTCGGAGAAAGGATAAGAATGAAAAATGGTGATCTATATTTGTTGACATCTGTGAATTTCAAAAAGGTCAAAATTCTTACCAAATTCAGAGGTGTAATGCACAAAATTTGAGAATGGGAGACGTTTTGCTGAATGAAAACAATTACATTTGTGTGAACATCACAAACTCTTATGGAAATAAAATGATATGGTGAAGATTGATTGGTTTGCTAGATTTGTACGCTTTTTGTTACAGTATTATTGCATCAGCTATGTTTTATTAAAACGGATAACGTAAATATTTACATTTTAAATTGTAAATATATTAGCCATTTTTAGGCGTTCAGGACAGTTTGCAGTCAACCCGAAAATAGTCAAGAGTGGCAAATATTTTAATGCTCTTAAAAAGATTTAACTTTTATAAAATACGTAATTGGTAGATATGTACATTTGGATATTTACAACTTCTGTTGCTAATTGATATATTATTATACTCCTTGCTAATTCAGTTTTGTTTCTTACTCACTCAATTGAAAATTAATTGACAGAGCCAACCTTCCAGTGTGTCACCTATCCATTTCATTTAACAGTCATCTTTCCGCCTTTAATGCTAGTTGTCGTTGAACGGTCCGGAACACCTAAAAAAAGTACAAAAAATACATGTAAAATTCACTCAAAGCTCAATCTGTAGCGCTGTAGACTGGCTAGTTAGTTGGGTTATTTCAGTCCAGTGGCAAACACGCTGGCGACACAAGAATTTAAAAAGGATACACATGCAGCATTACTGACAATGAGAGCCTAGGCTTGGGACTTTTTAAATGCAAATTTTTAAAATATACGCCCTTCTGCAGTTAAATCTGCCATCCGAACTACTCATTACATTACAATAGATATACCGATGTATTGGGTATAGAAAAAGTAACAAAATCCATAGCGTGAATGTTTGTGATATTATTTCGCCAGTTCTTTGAATAGAATACTAAATGGAACCAGAAACTTCTCAAACTGAAAATATACTAGGATAACATCAACCAACAATGCATGACTATATGTCATTGATCTAATGTAAGTACATTTCCGAGTACCTATATCCTGAAAAATGAAAAGTACCAAAGCTGTCCGATTGTGTGGTTTTTAACCATTAAAACAAACCTTTACAACTTACTGTTAGCATTACTTCTCCTAAAAAAACTTTTCATTGCAACGTGCTTCGGTTGACTTCGTTCGTGCTTTTTACAATGCAAAGAATTGCCGAACAATTTATTGCGATGGTTACACTTATATGGGCGCTCTCTAGTGTGAATACGGATGTGAACTTTCAAATTACTTCCTTCTGAAATATGCTTTTTGCAAATTTGCATTGATAGGAGGGGGCTCTTGTGTGTGTATTCGCAAAGGCCTGGTCAAGCTAGTCGATGTTGTGATAGTTTTGTTACAAACAGCACATATGTAAGCCCTCTCACCAGTGTGAATTGAAATAGGCTTTCTGAGGTCAGGAATGCTAAAGAAGGATTTATTGCATAATTCTCACCGGAAGTCTCTTTTTCGACTATGGTCATGCGTCTTCATATGAGTTTTCAGAACTTTAATGCTTGAGGACTCGTGTGAGCAGATTTTACATAGACGTGCCACGTCTGACGTGGACGTTCTTTGGTATGTACTAGGAGATGTTTTATATATTGTTTTTTATGAATAGAATTTGCTGTACAAAAATACATTTAAATTTGTCGCCGTATTTTGGATCGTGAATATGCTTCAAATGGTGAGCCAAAGTATTTTGATTGGAATATCTTGCTTGGCAAATGTCACATTTGTGTAATTTTCCTCTGACAGCATGTTGCAAGACGTGCTTGTTAAAGTTGATTTTATTTGCAAAACATGTCAAACAGGATTTCCAATGAAATGGTTTCTCTTCGTAATGTGCGCTTTGATGCAATTTCAAATCATTTTCCCTTTTAATCTTTTTATCACATTTGGAACTTCCCAAAGGTCGGTCCTCACGGTGATTTTTCAAATGAAGTTTAAGAACCGATGTATACTAAAATATTTTATAACAATGTGCTCAACGAAATCGTTTCAAAGACTCCATGCTGTTTGCTGGTTATTAACAAAAATTGAATCAATAATTTGGAAACCGACTTTACTTGGATGACAACATGTAAAAATGGCAATCCAGTTAACTCAATAGCCGATCGTAAACTAAACACGAGTTGAGCAGTAGTGGTCTTGCTCCAGATAAAAGTAGTCTACTCGACAAAATATGGACTCGTGCAGGTGTTCATGTTTACAGTTTGCCAGTGAGGCACAAAATGGTAGCCTGGTAGCTACATACATTGTCTTGCTTACAAACGGTTAAAATATGATGATGATGACGGGAATTAGGATGACGTCAACCAACGATAACATAGTACAAGACTGTAGGTATTCCATCTAATGTAAGTAAGTACATTTCTAAACATATCCTCACAAATGAAGAGTACCAAAGTTGTAAGTAGGCTCGGCTTTTACATTTAAAACAGACCTTATCGACTTACGGTTAGGGGTACGTCGTCTCCAAACTTTACATCACCTTTTCTTCTCGTGGGCGCGTTCGTGTCTTTTGCAGGAGGAAGACAGGCCAAAGGATTTATTGCATTTGAGACACTTGTATGGTTGCTCTCCAGTGTGAATATATTGGTGACGTTTTAAAATGCCACTCCGCGAAAACGCTTTATCGCAAATTTTGCATTGATAGGGTTTCTCTTTTGTGTGTACTCGAAAATGTCTGGTCAAGCTATTTGATTGGGTAAAACTTTTGCTACAAACAGTACATTTGTAAGCCCTCTCACCAGTGTGGTTTGTAATATGTAATCTGAGCTCAGGACTAGTAAAGAAGGATTTACTGCATAACTCACACTGGAAATTTCTTTTTCGATTCAGTTCATGCGTTGCCATATGAGTTTCAAGATTTTTCTTGGATTGCGATTCGTAGGAACACAATTTACAGAAAAATGGGCGTTCTTGAGTGTGCATTAGGAGATGGGTTGTGTAACTCGTTGTATTACATGACTTTGTTGTACAAAAAATGCACTTAACACTTTCACTGTAGTTTGTATCGTGAATATACTTCAAGTGACGAGTTAATTTACTTCTATCGGTATATCTCGCTTGACAAATACTACATTTGTGCGGTTTTCCTTTGACAGTATGTTTGAAGACGTGCTGATTCAAGCTGCTTTGGTGCGCAAATGCTTTTAAACAGACGTTGCATTGAAATGGTTTCTCTCCGGAATGTACGTTTTTATGCGTCCTTAAATGACTTTGTCGTTTGAACTTTCTGTCGCATTCGGGACAACCAAAAGGTCGCTCATCACTGTGCACTCTCACGTGATCTATAAGAGCCGATTTATATTGGAATAATTTGGCACAATGCACACATCGAAATCGTTTTGAGGGCTCCATGCCGTGTAATTGTTATTAACACAAATTGGAACAAGAGGCCGGAAACCAATTATTCCAATGACAACCAGCAAAACTACAATCCAATCAGCTCAACAGCCAACCGAAAACTACTAAACAAGCCTTGAGCAATTGCTGTCTTACCATAGCTAAAAGTTGCCTCCCCAACAAAACGAGGATCCAAGCTGCCATTCTAATGTACAGCTTAGCAGTGAAGCGTAGAAAGCTTCACTGCATATCTCGTCATGCTTAAAAAGGATTAAAAGCCTTGGCCAGGTTTCTGTTTTATTTGTGGGAAGCTGTTATATTCAAAAGCATCCATAGACAGGTTCGTTAGAAATTGACCTTTTTAAGTCCAAGTAAAAATGAAACATGTGAAGTATTTTGGGTAACAAACTGGAGTTGAAATGGCAGAAAGGAAAAAAAGTGTAATGTATTTTTTATTTTTATACTTTAGCAGGTGCTTGAGATTATATTTATCATATTTTACTGTCCGTGCAAATTGTGTTAGTGTGTGTGCACTCTCCAGCTTATCCTACGGTCCCGCGAAGTTGTGCCCAACTTAAAATCCTCAAAGCAAGTATGTTCCTCCGAACAAGTCTAACCCATGCAAACCCAGAGAGGTTGATCAAATTAGGAAAGTTTGTGCTCAATAAAACTATTATTATCCGGTTGAATCTTGTTCAGTTTATGTCTGTTAATGTTTTCAAGGCTTCATCCTAACGTCCGGTTTTCCAACATATCATATAACATAAACATTTTGTACAATGAAGCAGTTAGCACTTATGCATAACTCAATCGCCTTTAATTTTGATAAGATTTTAAGATTACAAAATGAACGAGAAGGGCTTGATTTGTACACTTTGGAGGTTATCTAATTGTAAGTACAAACACCGATATTAGTATGAAAGTACGAAAAGCTTTCTACATCATTTAATCAAACCCAGGTACAAAATAGTGCTTTATTCCAAGTCACGCCTATTTGTGGTTTTAAAACACTCTCCTGTCCTTGTTGTGACCGTCGCTCCAATTAAAACAGTCAGTCTGTTTCACAATAAAAACATGTGGTAGATATACTCCATAAAATCAACCCTTTTTTAATTCTGAGAAGAAATACAAACAAGAATCATCAAAATGGATCTGAACTAGGTAAATAAGTAGGGACTATTTTTAATGATTTGCCAGCAACTATTACACAATTGTGTTGAAGTCGGGCACGAAATAAATAAGACGGATTAAAATATCTGTATGTCCTTGCTTCAGGCGTATTTATCCCGAATATTTATACGACTGTCACTAATTATTTGTTCCTTTTTTTGTTCACCGGGCTCCTCTTGTAAGCATTTTCCAAGAAAAATTCCGATTTTATGTTTATGAAGGGAATTAAGGAAGGAAATGCAAGACAATCTAACTGCAGACTACCTGGTGATCCTTCAACTCACAAAAGTTTAAAAATGTGTACTGATGATTTTCTTTCTAAACCACCGTATGTGCTTTAAATAAATACGAGTTGAGAAATTTTGTACCTACATAATATAATTCCATGGTCCACTCATTGTCAAACCAGCTTATTACGTACCTGTAAGGTATGTATTGGTTTTGGCACTTGTCCGTCCGTCCGTCCGTCTGGCTGTGCGCGCTCTAGCGTCTAAACGCGTAAACCGATTTTATTCAAATTTGGCACAAATGTACCAATAGTGAATGGGAAGAACACATTTGTTTTTGGGGTCAATCGGACAATTGGAAGTGGGTCAAAGGTCAAGGTCATCATTTTTTTTTCACATGACATAATATAGTATATGGGGTATCAAAAGAAAGGATTTTATTTGTTAAATTCAGTGGTTTATGTTTTGTCAGTCTCAGTTACATAGTCACTGAAAAATCACTGATTTAAAAATCCAAAATTTGAATTTTCAACAAATATTTGAATATTATGTATTATTATACCTCAAAAACCTTACAGGTACGTCATTGTAATTACAATCATTTTATTTAATTTAAGATTTGAACAAAATTGGTCAACGCGTTTAAAAGTTATCGTGGATACGGACAGACAGACAGACATCCAATTGATCGATATACTAGCTCTCAGCTAAGTAACAAAAAACTCTTCACATTGAAAATATATCTAGATGACGCCCACCAACATAGTGCAAAACTGTATGTATTCGATTAATTGCAAGTACATTTCTGAATCTAGCCCGACAAGTGGAAAGTGTCAAAGTGATCCAGTTGCTTTGATTGTAATAACTAAAATAAATTTAATCAACTTTAGCGTTTCTTCTCCTGCCACCTTTTCAATACAGTGTGCTTCTGATGGGTGCGTTCGTGCCTTTTGCAATGGGAAGATCGACCGAAGGATTTACCCCAATGGAGACACCTATGATGGCGCTCTCCAGTGTGGACACGGGTATGGCGTATTAGGTTGCTTCCGCATGAAAACTTCTTTCCGCAAGTGTTGCATCGATAGGACTTCTCCTTTGTGTGTATTCGTACATGCCTAGCCAAGTGAGCTAACCTGGTAAAACTTTTGCTACAGACCGCACACTTGTAAGCCCTTTCCCCAGTGTGAACTGAAATATGTTGTCTGAGAATTTCAGCAGTGAAGTAGGATTTACTGCATAACTCACACTGAAAGTTTCTTCTTCGATTACGTTCATGCGTTGCCAAATGAGTTTTAAGACGTGTTCTAGATGGAGATTCGTGGGAACACAATTTACAGAGAAATGGACGTTCTTGGGTGTGCATCAGGAGATGATCCATGTATTGTTTTTTATTGCTCGATTTCGCCTTACAAAAAATACACCTAAAATTTTCGCTATATTTTGTATTATGAATGTACTTCACGTGGCGAACCAAATAACTTTTATCGCTATATCTCGCTGGGCAAATATCACATTTGTGAGGTTTTCCTCTGACGGCATGTTGCAAGACGTGCCTGGTAAAGTGTTTTTTATGTGCAAAACGTTTCAAGCAGGATTTGCACTGAAATGGTTTCTCGCCGGAATGCACGCTTTGGTGCAACTGCAACCCGACTTTATGTTGGAACGTTTTATTACATTGGGAACAACTAAAAGGTCTGAAATCACTGTGCACTTTCGCGTGAACTTGTAGGGCCGATATATATATACAAATAGTTTGGGACACTTTGCACAGCAAAATCGTTTTGAATGTTACATTGTTCGCTTGTTATCGACAAAACCTGGTTCAAGATTTAGGAAGCCGATCATCCACTAATGGCAACGGGAAAAATTGCAATCTATTCAGCTCAATAGCCAACATCAAACTAAACACATGTTGAGCTATTGTTGTCTTGCTCCAACTAAAGGAAGTATGCCCAGCAAGAAAGAGACCTATGTAGGTGTCAAGTGTACTCAAATTTACGATTTACCAGAAAGGTGCCAAAGAGTTTCTGCGTACTTCACCATACTTACAAACGGTAAGACATCCATCATGTGTCCTGTTTTGTTTTTATACCACACTGCTATATTGAATTCAACAACAGAGATAGATAGCTCCTGATTTGTTAAAAATTCAAGTTAATTCAAGTCCACATAAAATTTAACATAAAAAGTACTGTCAGTAACAAAATGGATTTGGTCTGGGGAAAAGTAAAATAAGTTTGGAATTTACAACAAGCGTGTACCTATATATGTATGGTTTTACACAACAACCATGTATTGATCTGGGAAATTGTATTTGAGCTTGTGCCCGCCAGCTTATTCCACAGTTCTGCTGAAGGCAGGCTCAACTTAACCCCTTGAAGCAGTAATTCTCCTGAACAGAACAATAGGGCAGGCCCATTTTGACGGATACTTTGTGTTAAAAAACTTTTATGGCCCGGTTGAACTTGTTGATGACCGCTCATGTTTAATCCTTTTCACAACCCACATGGTTCTTTTTTGAGGGTCTTTCAGGAAAATAGACTGAATCTTTGTTAAAAAGGGTAAATTGTGTGTACGATTCAATGTAAAGGAGACTCAGCTAAATGCAAGCTAATAATATTACTCATTATGTTTCACTTGTATCTCGATTGAATTCATTTCAGATACAGATTTGGAGATTTAAAAAATTGATTGAGTATAAATATTAGCCACCTGTGGAGTGAAATTGTAGTAAAACGACATATTAGGTAATATGCTTTGCAATAAAAGTTCTTATACATATGATGCACATCTTCGCGCATTATTGGAATTATTACGTAGCTGAAAGCTAGTATTACGTATTTGAAGCATTTGTTACCGATTTCCTTACTTGTCCGAGAAATACAAAAGATACGACCGCAGATGTAACACTTTGGTAATGTTCAATGCGTGGTGTGAATGGAACAAAGTAATTTTCAGAAATGATAGTCATAAGGCAAAAAAATGTTTCTAGAAGTATCAAAATTGTAACATGAGAGAATGCAATAAAATTCTAAATCAAAATTGTGCAATAAATTTTTCGATGATTACATTTTTACTGTGTACATTATAATCAGCCATTTTTTGTGATGGACGGGGATATTTATGCGGACGCGGCTATGCTAAAATTTAATTTTCCATGTTGAATTAATCAGAATTTCCATGCTATGAAAATTTATCGACATTTTTGGATTTACACAATAATTTGTACTACAGGTTTTCATTATCTATTTATTTTTTCCTTTAAAAAAATACATGGCTTGCGCGAAGATAACATTTAAGTTCATATAATACATATTGAGCACAATAAGATTCAACTGAAATACCATATATAATTATAAGCGGGTAAATCGGTAATACGATTTCCACATATTGAGTATACCTAAATTAACAGGAGACAGTTGTGGGGCTTAAAAATGAGTAGTAAATAGGGACGGTTGGAAGCTGAAAAATATCCGCCCTTACATTCCAATCACTTTTTTCGTCTTTTGTATTAATGAGTACGGGGTATTTTTAAAAAATCTTCCACAAGTCTATCAATCTTCCTGCAGCGTTCTGGAGCGGAATAAAATTATCTGAAACTTAAACTGAAATTAAACAATTTGCAATAATTAAAAGTGGCTTCAGTTTATTCGCTTAACTTCTATTTTCCCAAATCAATAACTTGGTATACTAAATGGTTGTAATTAAGCCAAAAATGGAAATACATGAGGTCTCGGATCACTGCAATTGAAGTGATTCTATATTTATATGTCTTACTAATTACATAATGCGCTCTAAATTATAATTACAAATCCAATCTAATATTTTAGTGACAAGAAATTTCAAAATCTATAGTTTATCTGTCATTATTTCGACTTTACTAAAATAGAATAACATCTTACGGCTTCTCAAAGGATTTTTCAACGTTTTCTACGCGGTGGACTTTGTGTGAATACGTTCGTGCCTTTTACAACTAGACAGGTGCCTGAAGACTTTACCACAGAAGCGACAATTATAAGGACAATCTCCTGTGTGAATTCGCATATGACTTTTTAAGTTACTGCTTATGGAAAACCCTTTCCCACAAATTTTGCAGGGATATGGTTTCTCTTTTGTGTGAATTCGCAAATGCTTCTTCATGTCACTTAAGCTAGTGAAGTCCTTGCTGCAAATAGTGCATTTGTAAGCCCTCTCTCCGGTGTGAATAGAGATATGCACCCTGAGGTCACGAGCACAAAAGAAGGATTTCTCGCACAAATCACATGGGAAGTTCCTTTTTCGGTTTGGTTCATGCGTTGTCACATGCAGTTGAAGACTATGTTCAGTTTGAGAATCCGGTGGGCACGCTTTACAGAAAAAAGGACGTTCGCGAGTGTGCACATGTAGATGTTTCATATAGCTTGTTTTATCCCTGGATTTCTTGGCACAAAAAACACACTCGAAATTAACACTGTGCTCAGGATGGTGGATGTATTTGAAATGGCTGTCTAACCCTTTTTTATCGCTATATCTCGCTTGGCAAATGTTGCATTTGTGCGGCTTTCCTTGGACAGCATGTCGCAAGACGTGCTTTCTTAGATAGTTTTTATTTACAAAACGTTTCAAGCAGGATTTGCACTGAAAGGGCTTCTCTCCGGAATGAGCGCTTTGATGTGACTTCAAATCACCTTTTTGTTTAAACTTTCTGTCGCATTCGGAGCAACTAAATGGCCTGTCGTCACTGTGCACTCTTGCATGCGCTTGAAGATTTGATTTATATTGAAATAATTTGGGACAGTGTGCACAGCGAAATAGAAATTTGGAAGGTTCCATGCTGATTACTTGTAAGCAGCAAAATTCGGATCAATATTTCGGAAACCGACTCTTCCAACGACAACAGGCAAA
>JAQGAG010000960.1:0-11809 GCA_034696835.1 Lepidocyrtus lignorum
CTATTACTATTATAATATGTATTATTATAGTTCAAAAACCTTACAGGTACGTCATTGTAATTACAATCATTTTATTTAAATTAATTTTGGTTAATTTCTTCAAAGCATTACCGATAACTCATTAGCTTTTGATTTCCCATAGCGTCAGATAAATAAGGACCTTCGTCTTCTCGTTCATCGAGAGTCAGATTGTCCAGTTGAGTCTTGGAATTAACCAATTAGCGAAGGTTCATCATCGCCAGTGAAAATTGAATGCTCGGATTTACTAGTGCCATAAAAGGATTTAGGAAAATAGCTGGAGCAAGATGCATGCCCTCGACCTATTAACTGAAGATGTAAAGTTTCATCCAAACTCATTTTTGAAGTATTACCTTGCATTAAACCCTTTGGGGGAATTCAACTGAAACTTATGTTTATTTATTTCAGTGCTGGAAGGAAATTCTGAAGCGAGTGAAGGCCCCCGAAGATCTCTGGAGTTGCAGTGAAGCTTGCCTCATCTTCCATGAGATTCTGAAGAAGAATAGGAATCAGTTCATGTTTCACCTCATCCTGCCCCACATCCTGGAGTACCTCCCTGCGCCTGACTTTCCCCGCGATAATAAGCTCCAACAGTGGAAGGCATTGTTGAAACCCCGCCTGGCATGCAAGTCCTGGGCAACATCGATCGACCTGAAGTATCAGGATCCTGAGCATCGCTATGTTTTTGAGAATGCGTATAAGTTCACTTGTGGAGAAGGGATTGAGCAATTTTTGCAAAAATTTGCGAATCATGCCAGGAATCCCTTCCTTGGAAGATTTGCATCCTTCGAGTTCAACCCAGCAACTCTGCAGATCCTCGCTGATGACCAAGGTCTGAATGCGGATAGGGGTCCAGCAGAAGGGAATCAGGCTTTTTTCGACCGCAAACGTCGTCAATTATTGGAGCGTTTTGGAAATCAAATCTTGGCTGTGCTCATGAAAAATAATGGCGATAAGCTAACCTTCTGCAAGAATATCCAGATTGATCTTTCCCGCTTGCCGGATTTGCAAGTCCTTCGACTTTGGGGTCGCTTTGAATTGGACATTGAGAGCGTTGTCGAGCTGACCACTTACATGGCCGCCAATCCACTTCCGGATCTCCCACGACTGGTTCATCTCAGAGCATGGGGCGTCAGTAGAGTGATGATGCAGTTTCTCCTGCGAAAGTACGCCCCTCAACTAACACTTTTGTATGCTCGAGATCTAAATGGATTCCCATTCCCGGAACATGGTTTACGATTGTCTAATCTTGCGGTGTTGATTTTGGCCGGTTTGGATTCAAGCACACCTTTAGAAGGCCTGCGGCAGCTCCAGTCCCCATTACGAAAACTTGAGTTGGAGGTGAGACGTAATAGGAACAGCGTGGGTGTGTGGCCCATAGACGAGCTATTTCGGAACATTGGCCACCTTCCCATTCGGAGTTTGAATATCTGGATTGCTAAAATGTTTTTGGGAGAGTCAAGACCAATCTCTGCTGAAGAGAGACCTCAACAAGGCTCCATTTCTTCCGTGTTCGTGTTCTGTTGGGGCGGCACCTCCTACAACTTTCTTTTGTATTGCCCTGAGGTGACCTCCGTCCACATACTCCATGACTGTCGACCACCGGAAGGGCTTGCTGGGCATCCAGACGGGGTTCCGGAACTGTTGGATGTTGGTGAGCTGCTGGGACAGGCTGGCCATGACTTGTATCAGTCAAACGTTTGGGATAATCTCCAGCACCTGCAGGATTTCAAGTTCGAGGAGATCACTGGCAACAATGCTCAAGATCGGAGAAGCCATCTTTACAACAGGGGGGAATATGAGAAAAGGCAGCTTGAAAAGGGAGGAGTGGCTGCTGGTGAAGAATTGTAGAGGACCATTAGAGCTCCGTGAATAAAATATCCAATGCGACTATTATTTATTGTTTTAAAGTATATTTTGAAAATGATTTTGATTTGATGAAGGTTGACTTAACACTGATTAAAGTACTGATTGATACAAAAACAAGAGACCCATGTCGTGTGTTGATTTTTTATATGATTGGTTGACTTTTATCTGAAGGCTGTCACTCAATTTTGTTTTTATCGTGGGTTGAATTTTCAGTTTGTGTTGCATTTTATCTTAAACTTAAACCTTAAATGGGGGTTTGAACATTTCAGGAAAAACTAGACAGTAGATAGATCCCTTTTAAAATTATTAAACTTTACTGAATTTCGATAACGAGACATTGCGAGATTTCCCCATTTCTTCGTCATTTAGTTCCATGAACTGCAATAATAAAATGTGAGCATCCAAAGGCAATTTCCATAAGGCTGTCGGGTGCCTTATTAAACTGGCGATTGCGTGGCATTATATCGAAGATTCTTCGAGAACGCCTAAAAAGTACTTTCGGGATCATTGACAGGTATCGAAATGGCCATACTGACCCATCATCACGGAAAACGTCCACGAGTTTGGTTGGGTGGGATTAGCCCAAGCCCTAAAATATTAGGATGGCTCCATGACTGTCGAGGAGAACATTGAGATGGATCAGTTATGGCTTCCATCATATCCAGCCAAACGAGAAGCATTTGAACTATCTCTACATGCCCATTTGCCACACTACAACTTATCTGTTTCCATTATATTTGCTATATAGGTATGCGCCAGCCAGGTATCCCAGCCCCAATTAAGGAATGAGTTATATAATGCAGTAAGTTGTATCATGAAATATTATTGCGGATAAATTACAACGCATATATTTATCATTCCGTAGATACAGGTACAGATAAGATACAGCAGGGTTCAAATCTTTTTTTTATTGCAGACTCAGGTTAGGGTTGCGCAATCAATTTGCAATTGATGTGGAAGGTGAAACGATTGCAAATATTTTTGTCAGTAGGCCTATTGCCACCACTCGTTACTCGTCAGTTGACTTTTAGCCGATCAAACAATTTTCAAGTGTTTTCAATTTACCTATATAAAAAACGTAGAACCAAATAATTAAATACAAAAAGTGTAAGAATATTTATGCGAGCGGAGGAAAGTATTTAACATCCCTTTTAGCCTTCTAAAATGGACAACTACAAATTAGTTGTGGGCACTAAAGGTAATATCCGAAGTACGAAAGCGTTTAAAACAAAATCAATACGGCGATTTACTTGTAGTTAACTTGATATTTTCCTTTTCAGATTGCCCCCTTAATACTGTAGTTAAAATCTTCCGAAAATCCACAGCGATACAAGATGAGTGGTCTACATTCGCGAGTGGATTGGACGTGTCCAGTACACAGATTAAAAGGCTAAGGCAGGACCTTCTCCTTAACAAAATCACGCAGGAGGACGTAATCGTTGACGCGCTTGAGTTATGGAAAGCGGGCAAAGGTAGCGAAGCCACCTTGCTCAACCTTCTGCAGGTTGTTGAGGGGGACTGCGGGTCAAATGATGTTGGGGGTGAGTAGAAATTTTAAACGATGGTTTTAATGATACCTTCGGTTGCTCTCACGGAAGTAATCTGACTTGACCAGTTGACCTTGACCATAAAAACCTACTGTTTTTACAGAACTTCTTCGACTCGAATACAAACTGCCATGTAAAGAGGCAGACGAAAAGCCCTCAATTGAATGGAAGGACCTTTCTCCTGCATTTCAAAATCGGGTGATGGAAATATTTCAACATTTCTCCCGAAATTTGAAATTCGCAGACGTTTTGCCAAAGTTAAGTGGAGCGGCGTCGGTCAGTTTGATGAGAGGAAAGAAGCCTCATGTTTTGAGCCTTCCGGAAGAACTGAGCTATTACGTCAGCAGAACAATGGTCACCAGAAATATTATTTCTGATCAAATTTTTGATCAGAACTCATCAGACATATTTTTATTCACTGGAATGGATCGATATGAATTGAGTAGGTTGGCCAAGAAGAATCTAACAGGCAGCTCACGACAGCAGCTTCAAAACGGGGTCAATGTCAATTTCATGATTCTGGACCAAGATAACCATTTCGAGAAGATTTGTGCGAAGACCAACCACCATTGGCTTAGGAGGGAGGGGGATGGGAAATTGAGATGGATGAAATCCAAGGTAGAGATGGATAATTTGCGGAACTACATTGGCCAGAAACAAGATGAGTTGGACGAGGAGCAGTTTTGTCAAATGTGTACTTCCCAATCACTTCCGGTACTCATCTGCGACACCCCGGGGATGGGGAAATCCGTTCTCCTGGCGCAGATTGGTCACCAATTAGCCCAGCTACATCCGGAAAGAGCCATTCTTTTTATTGTGCTCAGCAAATTCATCGAGTTTGCCAGGTCATTAAAAATACAGGATATGATCCAAGTCGTCGAGCTGACTTTGCAAAACTGGACTGGGGCTGCTCTCCGACAGCCAAAATCGGATTCAGATGGAGAAGAAAATATTTCAATTGAATTGCTCCTCGACGGTTACGATGAAGTGGATTCGGCAGACCGTAAATTGGCACTCGAATTTTTCAAACAATCAGGAAATACTTCAAGTTCATACGACTGTGGATTACCTCTCGCCCTCATTTAATGGATGAATTAGAAAATAGTTTAAACATTCTGGGATACAACATTCGACCATTTCACGAAGAAAATCAGGTTCATTTTTTATCCGCCTTCTGGTCACGGAAAATGGAAATGGACGAAGAGAAAGTTCAACAATTTGCGAATAAATGTTTAAAATCATTAAAAGCGACAGTGAAAAATTCCTTTGCCAACGACATCGCTGGAATCCCCCTCCAATGCCTATTGATTGGGGAGGTCTACGAAGATGACACAGGGGAGTACGCCAAATTGGAAAATGAAAATATGCCAAGGTTACCTCGAAATTGGAATTGACGCGTTGGAATTTGCAATAGTCGACACAGAATTTAAATCATGCGTTGCACTAGAAATTGAAATCGGAACAATCACAAACTTGTATAGTCAATTGATAAAGAAGAAATTGGAGAAATACAAATCCGCGTTCGGAAATGCAAAGTTGAAGGACGACGATTTGATGTCCATTCATGCTCACCTGAGCCTGGAAGAACTGTTCCCAGTCGAGCATGGAATTTTGGAATTAGCCAAAGCGGCTGAAATCGACATGGATGAAGTGGTGAAGGGTGGAATCCTAACATCCACGCGCATGGGAGAGGTCAGTTTTCTGCACAGAACATTCGCTGAATATTTTGTGGCTTGGTTTGTCATTGAAAAATTGCAACATGAAAAAGAGTGGACGCCTGAAATAATGAATTTTTTTTTACGATAATGAGCTGCTCCAAACATTTCAATTACATTCGAAAACAATTGGAACCCCATTTGATGCTTCCAGTCATCTGCTTCTTCCTGAATTCTCTGCTAGCTCAACCCCAAATTTTGGCAAATAATTTTCTCTTCAAATTAAATGATATGCAACTTCAATTGTTTGAAGGTATCACCAGAGCATGCGTCGCAGGTAATTTTGTTCAAATCGTTAAGCTGTTTGACACACGCGGCGTATTTGACATGCTCCCATCTTGCGTTTTTAATCTTGACCTTCTTCTCGCCGGGGTTCGGACTTCCAGTGTGGAATTAGTAAAGTTAGTTTTAGCCCGCTTTGAGCGCCACCACAATTTCGATCTTGTCGTTCAGAAGGCATCACTTCGAGAAGCAGTCCAGCAAGGCAAATTTCCAATTATAGAATTCCTCATTAAAGAGAAGCAGCTCCGTGGCATTGTAGAGAACTTTGACAAGGACACGAACTTGGTCTGCGATTGCGTCAAAGCAACATGGGATTCTTCGGACGAAGAAATCAAGGAAAGAGTTCTGGTTCTTCAAATGCTCGTTGAGATGAACCGGTCACTGTTGGATGGTCTGAATGGCTCTTCAACAACGGCTCCCCTTCTATCAAAAGATGTCCACATGAAGCTCCTCATAGAACTTATACGACTTGGGGCCAATGTCGTTCGAAATCACCTAGGCCGGACTGTGCTTCATTTACACTACAATGCGTCTCGAGAAGACTACCACAATCTGGTGATGAGTATTCCCACGGACAACCTGAAAGAAATAATTAACTGTAAAAACACTGCAAATGGGTACCTTGACACGGCTCTTATGAGGATTCTGAAATACTTTGATCCGTTGCCTGAAACACTGGACATATTTCATAGTGTTGGTGCCAACTTCAATCACGTGAATGAACGAGGAGACACTGTTTTGGCATTCGCAATTAGGCATGGCAGGAACGCCGAAACTATCCGGAAGTTAATACAGCTTGGAGCTCGTGTCAAGCGACATTTCCTTGGCTTTTTGCGACCTTTCCGTACCACGAACCTTCTACATTTTGCAGCACAACGTGGGAATGTGGAAGCCGTGGGAGTTCTTCTGGACGAGTGCAATATCCACGTAAATTCCATGGATGACAATGGCTGGACTCCGCTTGATCACGCCATCGATAAAATCTTATCTCCTTTCTCTTCGGACACACGGGAAAAGTTTTCTGAACTTAGCATGACATTACTTAAACGAGGTGGTAGGTTAAAAGAATTCGCAAACTTCATGCGGGAACCATTGCTCCATGTGGTCGCAGCGAGTAATCTAGAGTCTGTTAAATTACTAGCCCAACTTGGAATATACAAGGTCACAGAACGTGAGCGGAGCAGTCTTTCGTTGGGTGATCGTTACTCTGTCATCCAACACCTTCTCGAAAATGGCTCCAATCCCACTGCACTGAGCAATCGGAATGAGACACCTTTTCAAGCATTTTTAAAGAACTGGGAGGGGAGTGACTTCAAAATATTCCAATTGTTCAAATCCAAATGGGACGAGAGGTCTTTGTGGACGCCAACAGTTGCCACGATTGCACTTGGCTATGCCGTTGGGGATAATACTTTCCCTGATGAAGATTTTGAATCTCTTGCCCGAGAATGCGAAACACACGGGGCAGATTTTAATTGGAGTGATGACGAGGGCAATTCGCTATTGCATCTTGCAGCTTTAAATTTGAAGGCAAATACAGTTAAGAACCTTATCAAAAAGGGCGTCAATGTAAACTTGAAAAATAAAGGAGGACAGTCGCCACTTCATATGGCCGCGTTATCTTATCAAAGTAGTAGCTTGGAGGTAATTAGGTGTCTACTCGACAAAAAGAACATCCGGAACATCGAGTTAGGAGGAGCGGATGTAAATGGAAAGGATTCGAATGGGGATACTCCACTTCATTACGTTATCAAGTACAGTGAATCCAACTCAGTTGACATCGACTGCCTGGAAAAGTGCAAACTGCTTATTCAATATGGCGCTGATCCGGACATTATGAACGATGAGGGTGAAACCCCAATGGAAATGGGAATGCTGTTTCTTTACCTATAATATAATCGATACTACCCCAAAAATGCACCCACATACGATTTCACTGAATCATGGATCCTGCCTAATGCATACTGTCTTTATTTTATTATTTTATTAAAGAATAATTTTATTATTATGTTTAATTTGGTGTATTTATGGATTTGATGTATGTATAATATGTAAATTACAAGGAAATTAGATAAATAAAAAATTAACACTTTATGTGCCATTATCTCAATTCGCCCCACTACTTACTCCCAAACGTCAATCTTACATTTGTGTACCAATCGCCAGCTCACAATTTCATGTACAAATCAGTGACAGAATGGCCATCTGAAAAATTAATGGAATGAGTTAAATTAAATGTACTTTCAGCATTGACTAGAATAACGGAGAAATTACAAAACATTGTATTCCGTAGATAAGTGTGTGGACAAGATAAGATATGACGGGGCTTGAAGTTTGGTCTCCCAGGGTCAGAATAGGATAGCTAGCTTCATTAGTTTGAAATTGAGATGGACGGACAAACGAGAGCAAATATATTTATTGGAACTATTGTCGCGAGTTATTTCTATTCAGGAGTGACATTTTCTTACTCAATTCATTTAAAATTGTTATTTCAATTTACCCATACCCAAAAGGGATAACTGATCCACATCGCTTGCCAATTTGTAAGCCCGACGCAAATCATTAAAAATTCCGTTTTTTAGCTTTCTACGATGGATTTAGTTTGTGGGTACTATAAAGGTAACTTACGAAGTCCTGAAACGTTTAAGATAAACACCCAAAGTAGCTCGATTAAAGTGTAACTTTATTTTGCACGTAAATTGCAAACCTTCATTTTTCATAGAGAAAGCCCAACAGAGAACATTGAATTTGCTTCATTTCACACAACGAAAATGCGTCATGTTAGTGGCAAACAGGGTGTGTATTTATCCATGGATAAACTTTTTTTTTAATATATCCGGCGGATATATGGAAAAGGATAAATTCGGATAAAGGATATATTACCAAATACAAATTGCCTGCTTATTACCGCAATATTAGCTTGTACCATTAACAAGCAGTAGTTTTGGAAAGTACTTTGAGATTTAGTAACCCCTGAATGATTTCTATTTGTTTTTAGGATTGTGTATGCTCAATATGTGACCACAAATAGAGATTTTGTTTGATTTTTGTTCAATTTTTTAATATATCCGTTTATCCGTTTTACCATGCAATGTGCCAAGTTAATTAATCCATGTATTTACATGGTTTATCCATGCCATTTTTACATGGAATGGATAAACTCTGTCGCACCCTGGTGGCAAACAACACAACCACGCTGTCAGCATCAATCACATCGACTTTGCCTTTCATTTCATACGTTAAATCCAACTGGAATTTGATATGGGTAGAAACAAGATAAGCCATGAAAGCGTCATTCCGATATGCTCATGAAGTTGAGAACAATACAAATAACCAGAATTACTTCGTTTTTTTATGTTGTGGCGAGCTGCGAATCTGTGAGTGACACGACAGACCACAAACATGAAAGTTAAGATAAGGCTCCTAATACATATGCGAGCTTTTTTGCTTTATATTTGCAAACAATTTAAAACAATGAGAAAAAGTATGCCTTCGGCTTTCACCGAATTTGGAAGACGGGGCATTGTGAGATTTAAATTCTTTTCGGTGTTTCATTCCATGGAATGGGCAATGCTAGTTATGGATTACGTACGAAACCATCGCATGGCCTGGAAGACTCCGCTCATTAGTCATTTACAAATGCGTTGCCATTAATGACCATTTTGCAATATCATAAACATTCACTTAATTTAATTTTGGTTAATTCTGCAAAGCACTGCAGATATTTAACTCATTAACTTTTGATTTCCCAAAGCCTCAGATAAAATTGACCCTTTGCCTTCTCGTTCATCAAGAGTTAGATTGTCACGTGGAGTCTTAGAATTAGTCAATTAGCGAGGATTCATCATCGCCAGTCAAAATTGAATGCTCGGATTTACTAGTGCTATAAAAGGATTTTGAAAAATAGCTGGAGCAAGATGCATCCCCTCGACCTTTTAACGGAAGATGTAAAGTTTCATTTTTGAAGTATTAACTTGCATTAAGCCCTTTGGGGGAATTCAACTGAAACTTATGTTTATTTATTTCAGTGCTGGATGGAAATTCTGAAACGAGTGAAGGCCCCCTAAGACCTTTGGAGTTGCAGCGAAGCGTGCCGGACATTCCATGAGATTCTGAGGAGGAAAAGGAACGAGTTCATGTTTCACCTCATCCTGCCCCACATCCTTGAATACCTCCCTGCGCCTGACGTCCTCCGCGATAGTAAACTTCAACAGTGGAAGGCCGTTTTGAAACCCCGACTCGTATGCAAGTGCTGGGCCACATCGATCGATAAGCTTCGGGATGCTGAGCATCGCTTTGTATTTGAGAATGCATACCGGTTCACTTCTGAAACAGGGATTGAACAATTCTTGCAAAAGTTTGCGAATCATGCTGGGAATCCCTTCCTTGGAAGAGTTGCACTCTTCGAGTTCGACCCGACAACTCCGCAGATCCTCGCTGAAGACCAAGCTCTGAATGCGGATAGGGATCCAGCAGAAGGGAACATGGCTTTCTGTGTCCGCAAAATGTGTCAGTTACTGGATCAATTTGGAAACAAGCTCTGGGGAGTGAAAATCCAAAATTACGGCGACAACCTCACATTCTAGAAGAATATCCAGATGGCTCTTTCCCGCTTGCCGGATTTGCGTCTCCTGCATCTTCGGGGTCCCCACTGGACGAACTTTGAATTGGACATTGAGAGCATACTCGAGCTGACCACTTACATGGCCGCCAATCCACTTCCGGATCTCCCCCGACTAACCCTTCTCATGGCATGGGGCGTCAGTAGGGTGATGATGCAGTTGCTCCTGGGGAAGTACGCCCCCCAGCTAAAAAATTTGTATGCTCGGGATCTAAGTGGATTCCCATTCCCGGAACATAGCTTACGATTGTCTAAGCTTGCGGAGTTGTATTTGGACGGTTTGGATGCAGCCACATCTCTGCACGGTCTTCGGCAACTGCAATCCCCATTGCAAAAACTTGAGTTGTACGTGGAACGCAATAGGAACAGGCTGGGTGTGTGGCCTATAGACGAGCTGTTTCGGAACATTAAACATCTTCCTATTCAGAGTTTGGTTATCTGTGTCTGTGCCCCGCAAGTGTTTTTGGGAGAATCCGGACCCATCTCTGCTGAAGAGAGACCTCAACATGGCTCCATTTCTTTCTTGTGTGTGGGCTTTTGTGGCGGCGTCTCCTTCAACTTTCTTGTGTATTGCCCCAAGTTGACCTCCGTCTGCATAGTCAATGCCTCTCAACAACCGGGAGTTCTTGTAGGACGCCCAGACGGGGTTCCGGAATTGTTGGATGTGGGTGAGCTGCTGGCACAGAATGGTCATGACTTGTATCAGTCAAACGTTTGGGATAATCTCCAGCACCTGCAGGTTTTACAGCTCGAGGAGATCGAGATCACTGAGAATGATGCTGAAGATCGGAAAAGCCATCTTTACAACAGGGGAGAATATGAGAAAAGCCAGCATGAAAAGGGAGGAGTGGCTGCTGGTGAAGGATTGTAGAGGACCATGAAAGCTCCGTGAATAAATTACCGAATGCCAGTTTTTATGATTTTAAAGTATATTTTGCAAATGATTTTGATTTGATGAAGGTTGACTTAACACTGATTAAAGTACTGATTGATACAAAAACAAAATATCCGTGTCATGTGTTGATTTTTATAAGATTGGTTGACTTTTATGTGAAGGCTGTCACTAAAATTTATTTTTTTTATCGTGGGTTGGATTTTTGTCAGTTTGTTTTGCATTTTAACTGTGTACTTTAAGTAAACTTTAATGGTTTGGTGCTCTATACGTATGAGCCCTTTTTAATTATTACATTTTAGTAAATTTGGATAACGAGACATTTTTTTTAGTTTGCTTGCATCATTTTTAATCCTTGACCTGCGGTGGTTAGGTTAGGTTAGGCATTTCACTCCAGTTGTCTCCCTGTATCCGCCTGCGGTGCTTATCCAAATTTTAATGGTGATGTCATGAATATTAAGTTTAATTGACTAAGGATTGACGATTTGAATGGCTCATTTTTCTCTGGAAAGCTTTCAATAAGGAGCTCTGGAACTATTCATCTGGAGCTCGTGGGGGTCAAAAGTTAAATGAGTTGAAGAATAATATAGGTAAGCTCATTATTGTACAAATATTTTAGATAATAATTGAAATTATCCTCATCGGCAACGCATTTGCAAGTGACATGCTAGAATGAGTGGTTTTTTGGACGATCCGGTGCTTCCAAACCAAAAGCAGTAAAAAAAATATGTACCTAATTATGATGTGCAAACATCACTTAACAAGAGCAATATTTTAAACTGCCTTCTGTGTTGAGTTGAGAACTTTTTGCAGATCTTTTCATCAAAATTTCGTCATGCCCCACTACCACTTATGTAGTCGTATC
>JAQGAG010000961.1:0-11808 GCA_034696835.1 Lepidocyrtus lignorum
TTACTATCTAGTTACATGTTCAAACTTGTAACGTGGAGAGAACACCCCTTCATGTTTGGCTTTTGTACCCTAAGTAATATCTGGTGGTGTGATGCTCCTCAAACAAATCATACCACCGCCACAACCATGACTAAAATCTTGGAAGCTGCAGTTTGTGAAACTGGATGCATAAAAATGAAGCATTTTGCAGTTTAGGCAAAAAACAAACCAAGTCCATTGTTAAGTCAGTTATGCTGTATAAATATCATATAGCTGCTTGCAATTCAATTGAATGAATGATGCAATCAACCTTGTAAGACTTGATACAGTAACAATATAATAATCGTTCAGAGCGATAAATAGCAGAAATTTATATGCATAGTAAACAGTAAGCCCGAGTGTCTGGATCGACATAAAACCGAAGAATGAATCTATGCTTCATGATAAAGTGGACCAAAAGGTTTTTCAATGATGATGACAATAATAGTCTTAATGATTTGTAATGGGGTGTTTAAAAAAGAAAGAGATGGGGAGGGTTCTCAAACAACATACAGCGCATATGGATGTGATTTTGTTCTTATGCCTCTTCAGAAACACTTCACATTCATAATAATATTCATCTAATATTACATTATTGTTGTGAGAATCATGTTATTAAAATATATACTCATTCATTCATGCATGACGTATGTTTTGTAATTTAACCGTATTTAAAGAACGAGGAGTGATATGGGTGGGGTGCAATATGGAATGTGATAATGCAAATGTATTGGTGGTCCTCAAACGAGAGGAGAAGGATGATGACGATGATGAAGCGGAATTGGAACAAAGGTACAAAATATGTGGAAGGAAGCATAAAAAGGCGAGTAAAATGCTAATATTTCCCTCCTTTGGTTATTCACACATCGATCTAAAAACTTTCATAGGGAGCACGAGTGGAGAATGAAAATTCATTCAACCGTGCATTCTTGAATTGTAGGACGGGAAGAGACACTGGATTAGCACATGGCGTTGATGGAGTCAAACTTTGTACTTCGATCTTAATTTCTTGTCACCATTTTTTATATCGTACTTCTGAGCTATCTGCAATCAGACAAAACTTTCATCACAGATTTATTAATTCACAGCTCTCAAAACAAATTCTTTAATTTTCGTAGGTAATTCGAAAGACTTGACTGGAGGCATCCGCAGTGACAATCAAATGGCCATTTTTGTCAAATGCAAGATCCACGGGACGGAAGCATCTTCCACACTCTGCTGGATTAGGTTCAAACATGACATCTAAGATTTCACCGGTTGGAAGCTTGGTCTGAGGGTTGATGGGAATTCTTACAACTTTGTATCCTTCAGCAGGGTCTCTGTTCCAAGAGCCATGGAATGTTACGAAAGCATCTCCTTTCATTGAGCACGGGAATGCACCTGTGGCGTTGCATGAACTTGCGTCGTAGAAGGTGATTCCGAGAGCAGCATAATGCGCAGGTAAGGGCAGGGTTGGTGGGCGGTTCTGTAAATTACATTTTGCAACAATTATTTATATGTAATTAAAATAGCAGTTTGACAAAAATTGCCTTTGTTATAAAATCTCACATTATTAACATTATTGCACCAAGCATCAGTGTGAACCCCGTCATTCATAAAAGTAGGCCATGCAAATTGTTCGCCCTTGTTGTGATTTTGAAGTTGGTCAACAGTCCAGCAATAAGGATATCCATAATGGGTTCCGAGTTCTTGATCGAATTTGGTCATTTCATCGGCAGGATTTGTGTTATGAATATCACCCCCGAGATCAGTCCGATTCAGGTTGTCAGCACCATTCTGAACTCCCCACAAAATATCATCTCCATCAAAAGCAAGCCCCACCTCGTTTCTTAACCCATCAGCAAACACCACCCCGGTATTGAATTCAAGACCCCCTTCTGGGAAATTGGTAATATTGAACCTCCGAATTCGTGCCCGGTTTGAGTTCAGGTCCACATTTAAGGCAGAACCGACATGAACATATAGCAACCCATCCTTATCGAAAATCAGTGACCTTGTCACGTGACCACCACCAGGTATCCCCTTGATGACAATTTGTTCGTCCACTGTGACACCTGATCTCTGCCCAGGAGTATATGGCCATCTGTATACCGTTGTTGGGCTGGATGCATAAAGGAATCCGTTACGATAAGCGATCCCATGATTGAGTCGAAGAGCTGCTTTGTTAACGACCACTGCAATATTTATTCTTTCACTTTCTTGATAAACGGCAGTGATGCGGGATAGGCCTTGTGAAACCACAAGGAGATCTCCCGTTTCATCCACAATCATCCCACGGGCTCCTGTAATACTAGCATGGCTTCGTGCCACATAATTTCCTGTTGTATTGAAATCAGCTTGACCACGAACAAAGGTTTTGCTAGAAACTCCCAAAAGGAGTATGAGAAGAAGTTTGGTTGTCATTTTCTCGGATTTTCCGAATGAAGGATATATGCTATAACCTCTACCCTGATCGGACTACTGGCATGATTTCTTTTACTGACAATATATGTGCTTGTACCAGAATGCCCACCAAGTCTTATCTATAAACGGGTCAGTCTTATCATATGTATGTAATCAAGTCTGGTCATTTGATTCTGAAATGGTGAATCAAAATGGTTAGGTATACAATTATTTGTGCATTGATCTGCGTATAGTTGTTATCAGGTTTGCCATCTTCAATTATTCACAACTGTCATTAAAAATCAATCATCGAGAACATATAGTTGAAATGTGTATAGATATGCGTTCGACTGGTACCGCACTTTACTAGACTAACTATCGGTTATATAATTGAAGGGAGCATCTTCATTTCATCAGTACTTTTTTACTTTTATTAGATGAAATTATGAGACAACCTACTAACTCTTATGTACGCACTAATTTTTTAAAAAATGATTGGCTTATAAATGGTACAATACAATAAAGCAACAAACATCACCATTTCTTCTCAAATCTTTCAGAATGATTGCAACAATATCTAAATTTAGAAAAGTTGGGCTTTACTAAATCCTTAAATGCTTTTAAGTACATGATAAATAAGTTACAAATGTTGATAAAAACCCGCCTATTAAATGTTTTTCCGAATATTTATTCATATTAGGTATTTTTAGTTTAGTTTTCGTAAGTAATTCGGAAAACTTCGCTGGAAGCGTCGGCAGTGACAATCAAATGTCCGTTTTTGTCAAAAGCAAGGGCAACGGGACGGAAACATCTCCCACACTCTGCTGGATTAGGTTCAAACATGACATCTAAAATTTCGCCGGTTGGAAGCTTGGTCTGTGGGTTGATGGGAATCCTCACAACCTTGTAACCCGCTGCAGGTTCCCTATTCCAGGAGCCATGGAAAGTTACGAAAGCATCTCCTTTCATTGAGCACGGGAATGCACCTGTGGTATTGCATGCACTTGCGTCGTAGAAGGTGATTCCGAGAGCAGCATAATGCGCAGGTAATGGCAGGGTTGGTGGACGATTCTACCATATATTAACGAACCAAAAATTATATTTTCCTTCAAATTCATAATCTGCTAAATAATGGATTTGTTATTCATATGATAAAAACTCACATTATTAACATTATTGCACCAAGCATCAGTGTGAACCCCGTCATTCATAAAAGTAGGCCAAGCAAATTGTTCGCCCTTGTTGTGATTTTGAAGTTGGTCCACAGTCCAGCAATAAGGATATCCATAATGGGTTCCGAGTGCCTTATCGAATTTTGTCATTTCATCGGCAGGATTTGTGTTATGGATATCACCACCAAGGTCAGCCCGATTCAAGTTGTCAGCACCATTTTGAACTCCCCATAAGATATCATCTCCATCAAAAGCAAGCCCCACCTCGTTTCTCAAACCGTCAGCAAAAACCACTCCGGTATTGAATTCAATGCCCCCTGATGGAAAATCGGTAATATTGAACCTTCGAATACGTGCTCGGTCGGAGTTCTGGTCTACATTTGCATTCGATCCAATGCCGACGTATAGCAAGTCATCCTTATCAAAAATCAAAGGCCTTGTCCAGTGACCTCCGTCGGGTATCCCTTTGATGACAATTTGTTCGTCCACTGTGACGCCGGATCTTTGTCCAGGAGTGTATGGCCATCTGTATACGGTGGTTGTGCTGGATGCATAAAGGAATCCATTACGATAAGCGATTCCATGATTGAGTCGAAGTGCAGCTTTGTTAACTATCACTGCTGTATCCACTCTGCCACCTTCTTGATAAAGGGCAGTGATGCGTGAAGATTGGGAAGCTACGACGATATCTCCAGCCTCGTCTATGATCATTCCACGAGCTGCTTGTAGGGTAGCATGGCTTCGTGCCACATAATTTCCTGTCGTATTGAAATCAGCTTGACCACGAACAAAGGTTTTGCTAGAAACTCCTAAAAGGAGGACGAGAAGAAGTTTGGCAGACATTTTTCAAGATTTTCCAAAGAGACGGTATGTATAGGATCCGTCCTAATAATCTGTCTACTGACACAATTTCGCGTATTGGTGATTCGGTTTTGTACTGGAATCGGAATGTTCGTCAAGTCCTATCTATTAGTGTCATTCTTATCGATAAAATAAGTAGGAATGCGGTTGACACATTCAATTAGGTAAGGTAAGCATTGCACGGTAGGGTTGACAGTTACACGGTGCGTACTTCGGTGATAATGAATTTATCATTCATTGTTTAACACGGGCTTAATGATGGCATGTCTACAAAAATGAATTGATTATGCTGGTTCACATTCGTATTGTGTATTTTTCTTATTGGTCATTCCAATAAAGTTGGCGTTCATATTATAATATAAGTACGTCATTTTGCTTTTTATTATATTTTGCCTATCACATAATACATAATTATCAATCATCATCAATAGTATAATATGGAATAATATAAAAAGTATGAAAAGTTCAAGTACCTACTTATTAGGTATGTATAACATGTAAGAGTTCACAAAATGATTGCATCATATAAATTATTGAGTTTGAGTATTCGATCTGCCTTCTCATCCGATCCAACGCATAAACTAAATCTGATCCCTCACATAAGCCACCTCATTGTCATTTTTACGGCAGCAGCAGCAGAATTTGTAAATCACCATCCCGAACAAGCCAATCGTTACAAATGCTATCAGGACAACTGCCAAAACGCCAGGGATATGCAAACCTTTCTTGATTTTTTCAGCAACACTCTCGTTATATGTAATCTTGAATATTTCATTGGAACTGTCCGATGTGACAATGAGATGTCCATTGTGATTGAAAGCGAGATCTACGGGACGCAAGCACGTTGACGGACTGGTGACGCAGGAGGCAGGAGAGGGATCATACAAAATGTCTTGCATTTCCCCAGTAGGTTGACCCGTTTGGGAATTTATTGTGATCCGAACAACTTTGTAGCCTGCGGGAGGCTCCTTATTCCATGATCCATGGAAGGCAACAAATGCATCGCCTTTCATCGAGCAAGGAAAAGCATCAGAGTCACTGTCGCAGCCTTGTCCACTGTAGAATGTTATTCCTAGTGGGGCATTGTGAGCTGGTAGGGGTAGAGTGGGTGGCTTATTCTGTAGAAAGTGGACGAAGATGATTAAGATAGGTAAGTGCAAAAAAATTCTTATAAATCATAAGTTAGGTTAAATTAAATTATTTAAATTACATAACTTACGTTTATAGGTTGCTTACACCAATCGTCGGTATGAGTTCCATCATTCATAAAATCCGGCCAAGCTAACTGTTCACCTTTGCCGTGGCCATTTAACTGGTCAACTGTCCAGCAGTATGGATATCCATAGTCTTCTTTCCATAGGCCAAATTTTATCAATTCATCTGCAGGATTATTATTATGAATATCCCCTCCTAGGTCTTTCCTTTGTAACTCATCCGCTCCACAGTCAACCCCCCATAAAATCCCGTTATGGTCAAATGCGAGTCCCACTGCGTTTCTTAATCCAGTTGCAAATATCTGGAAATATGTCAATGGCTCTGGTTAGTTTTAAGGATCAATAAGCCTGCATAATGTACAAGAGCAGACAAAAATCTATTTAAAATTCAATCAGTTATTTAACTAGTTTACCTCTCCATTTTCATATTTGAGGCCACCCTCGGGAATTCCATTGAACAAGTCGAATTTCCGGATTTGAGCCCTCTTCGGGTCCAAATTAACATTTGCCGATGAGCCAATACTCAAATATAGAAAACCTGCTCCATCAATCGCTAACGTTCTTGTCGTATGATTTCCACCACCCGGGATTCCGTTAACGATGACTTCAGCTGCTCCCGTAGTTCTTTTTCTTTCTCCAGATAGGTATCTCCAGCGGTAAACGAAGCCATCATCGCTACTTGCATACAAGTATCCCTTGTGATAAGCCACTCCATGATTTAATCCCAAACTTGATGCTTCTACGATAACTGTCGTTTTCACAGATTTCCCATCTTCATAGACGGCAGTGATATGACTAGATCCTCGAGAAAGTACAAGGATATCCCCTGACTCATCCAAAGTGACACCGCGTGGAGCCTGAAGAGTATATGGTTGGGCTTGGTAATGGGTTGAAGTTTTGAAGTTAGTCTCAGCTTGAGCACAACTGTCAAAAAGAAAGGATGACAGAAATGCTGCAAAGTAAAACGAGCGTTGGACTTTCCTCGGTGCCATGATTTAAAATGTATTAGGAAGAGATTTTTTCTCTTCGTTCTTGTACACACTGTAAGTTCGCTTGATTGAATCAAACTGCATGAGTAACACCTAGCTAATCGGCTCTTTTTATAGATGAACGTATTTAATTATGCATTAAAAATGTAATCAACCATTAAACCTGACTCGAGTGCTTGCACGATTTTCATCTATTTGCCTTTAAATAATATAATATGCTTCATGCATTTTTGTTTATTTTCAGTCTGGTTTGCCGGGTGAACTCGAACCTTCAACTCGACTATCTACGTACAACGTACACGAGTACACTTTGACAGGAAAAATGTAGGAAGAAACGCAAAAAAATCGCGCAGGTTGTTGAACGAATTGGTTTTTATCTTGGCGCGAGCAAACACTTCAACTAGTTTTCCAGTTGAAAAATTTAGAAAAACAAGCTCTTGAGTGGTGGTAGTGAAGTCATCGCTATTTTGTCGCTTGATTTATTATAGCGTTTTGTCGAATTCAATGGAACGCTCTCTACATGGACTTAACATGTGTGTGTCATTTGTTCGATATCAAAACTTACATAGCAGCCATGTAAAGTCTGAATGCTCATCGTACTCCAGACCGGACATTGTGTCCTGCCGTCCTTTAGCACATGCCTGGATAGTAGGAACTGGAAAAATAAAAATGTCCTTTCACAAAATACATCGTTACTCAATCGCTTTCACTTTAATCCAGCGCATTACTCAAGACTAGTTCCAAAAATAGCTTGAAGTGCGCATAAAAATCGCCATTTTGAGCAAAACTGCAAATTAGGGGGTACACATTAAAAGCCCAAGTAAACATGGATTACTGCCATTAGGCTATTATCGAATTAGAGGATTTTGCTTATAATGAACTTTGCATATATCAAACATAAATGAGCATAATATTTACCATCGTTAGGAAGGACACATCGCCCATATCATATCAGTATGTTTACTTTTGCTCGTATTTAATTTGTACTTCGACGAGTTTGTGTCAATATATCATCGAAATTTTCACGTCTGCCCTTCCATATAATTATAGTGAGGGGCTAAGCCAAAACCAAAGCTTGAGAACTCTCACTTCCCAATCCTAGCTCACAGCTATCGTGTACCTGTCTCCAAGAAGATAAAGTGTTGGCCTCGCCATAAATCATTTACCGATTCGCATAAAAATAAACAAACCTGGGTATAAAAATTGGGAATGGCAGGCAAATGGACGAGCTGGGAGACCGGAATAGGATGAAAATTGATCATTAGTGAGACGTTGACTACACATTCAAGAAGGGAGCGAGAGAATGAGATATGAGATGTCTTGAAGAAAAATACCCATAAACCAAGTAAATCGGGATGACGTAAAGATGGTGTGTTTACGTATGCAAGCATATTATATAATTTTTACCTGAGCAAATTATACCGGAATGGAATAATAATCTTCAAATAGAAAAAGGCTACAAATCATCAGTTTGTAAAAAATGAAATGTGAGAAGAAGGGTTTGGATGTGACAATGGTTAGGAAAGTGTGCAGGTACCTAAATATTCAGATATTGTATGAGTAACTGATGTTGATCCTGTAAGGCATGAATGGGAGAACAAAAAGTCAAAAAATTGTCTTCTCTCCCTCCACCTATATACGTACATTTTATATTTATTGCATCCAAACAAAAAATTATGAATATCACACATCGCCCATTTGTATTTTGGTGTGAGATACTGATATGATATGTATTATATATATTATCAACATTTTAACAGTAACACATGGGTCATATAACATTAATCAATTCCGACACCCTGACCTGCCAACAAAAGCCACTGATTCTGACAAATTTACACTTATTTATGGCCTGTTAAATGCTTCTCTTCCCTCTCATATTTTTTCTTCTGCAAGTTCAAGTTTGATCAGCTAGCAATAAAGAACAGGACATTAGACATTATCGTGGAATTAGATACCTGCTTGATTTCATGTTTGCTGCTCTTTTCATGTCCTCAAGCATTTTATGCTTTTTCAGAACAATGTACCTACGCAGCATATGGATATTATTTTGCTACAAGTCTACAATTGGCTTGCAAATCCCCTCATAAAATGTAAACATACTCACATTACGATAAAAGATTTAATAAAATGATTATGCCATCTATTTCATTTCATCTTTTCATGGTTTATTCTAATTATCATTGCACAACATCAGAAAATAGAACTATTTTATTATATACATATATATCTAGCTATATTTCACTTTTTAGTGATATTATTACAACAACAGCACGTACAAAAACAAAGTTTCGCAAGTATATCAACAGCGGCAAATTATAAAATTATCTTTTTACATTTATGAATCCAACAATAAGTTTGATATGCAATGCCAATGCATCATACAATGCCAAAAACAAAATCAAGATAATTATCGTTAGCTGGTGCGTAGGGAGTGTGATCTAATAAAATGCTAACGATTTTGTGCGATGATGAATGATGATGGTTATGTAAAGATTCCTTGTAATTTTTGGCATTCATTTGCCGCAGCCAATATATACCTTCCGTTGTCTTTGTGCTTAGGTACCTTTTATCATTATCATTATCATATTTATCATCGTACATGTATCTTTTATGAAAAAGCCCGATCGTATAGAATGATATACGTTGTTTGTAAGATTTTGATGTGTAAGCAAAGCAAATAATAACGATGGGGCATGTTCTTATCATTTCCGACAAGTTAAATTGTTAAAAATATACGAAGAGGGAATCTTTTGTGTATTTACTTATCATAAAGCTATCATGCATTGCTACATTGTTAAATGATTTTTTTGCTGTGGAACCACCAACTTCAAAACTAATTTTCTATTTGACTGCGCTCAGCAGAAAAAAACTTTGTATTTATTTTTTTCTGTAGTTGTGGGTTTTATTTTTCTAATATTTTGTATGATATAATAATTAGACCTGTCTGTTCTGTCCGCTTTTCTGATGTTTTCTTTTGAAGAAATAAATATAACATTTATTACTCCGTGACGTACGATGTAAGTGTACCTATGAAGGAAAAGTATTATTTCTCTCCGTTGCAAAAAAAAACTGTTTTGTCTGACATGAAGCGTACCGGGTCGATCCATAAGTGTTCGTTCAGTTTAATTATGACGGATAAACGAGGAAAATTTGCATTTATTAGGTTTTTTGTCCATTCATGGAAAATGGGAAACAGGCTAAGCAAAAATTTTGCACGTGCTACTGAAGCCGTCCTTCATTCGTACCCATTCACTAAATTGATCAGAGTTAACAAAACGAGTTCACATAATGCTATTTGTTTGTTATTAATAAACACGGAATTAAAAATAAAAATGAAGATTTGAGTGGCTTCAGGTACATTTTTTTTATGAGTAAATTGATACGTCTGACGAACAAATCATTATTTGCACCTGTGTATAACCCGGACAATTAGAAGGATTTTGCATCTCGACTCAAATCAATTCTCATGCAAACGAGTTTAAAGGGAACATATTGCACCGAAGTTAGGTATGAACATGTTTATGATGAATTTTGATAATATCCTCAATATCCTTATTTACGTAATATGAAAGACATACCTATTTATATAAATAATACTTCTAGCGTCTACCTGATAATATTAAAGTCTAGTCAAAACTAGTATATAGCATCTCAAGGTCGCCGATAAACTTCACTGATATGAATGAAATTACACAGACTTCCACTTCCCAGCGAAACCTAATCATTTTGTGCTCACTAATTAGCAATAGTTTTTTGCAATTCTCAACTATTAGTTTACAAAATGATTGAACAAAACGCTACAAATTAGACATGAATTTTTATCGCTGAACACAGATTAAAATTGAACTTATGGGTACCTATCACATGGACAACTTACGCTATTTATATTTTTGGTTAAACATTCGTAAAATGTAATCATTCATGCTCAGTTGATTTAATTCTTGGGAGATTACACGCATAGCTCGCTATCAGTACGCAGCTATAAGATAGCAAGCACGGAAGCATTCACGACGAAATAAGAAGCCTACATGGAAGCCACCCAGGTGTAATGAGCAGTCTTGAAGGAATTAATTAGTAATTGTGTGGAGATATCCATACCACTTCCACCACCACCCATCATCCAACTGGTCAGAATAAAACTTTTTACCCATTTTACTACCACTGTCATAACAAATAAAATTATTTAAACTAGATTAAAATTGTCTTAAACTCATAAAAATTGACATGCAACACGTTTTGGTCTACTGCGCTTCCAACACCAGCCACCACCATATCATCAATAGCATCAACTAACCGTCTTCAGGAAGGTATCATCATCGGATTTATTCATTTGTACGACATGCATTCATTACCTGGCTCGTTCAGTACACCTTGTTTGTTACACGCACGTGATATCCTGTGTTAACCCCTTCAATTTCAAATGGATTCGTATTTCATCCTAAATTCCCGTGTTTCAATTATAAACCGAGATATATGTACCATCAGATTTATTTGACTAGACTAAAAAGTAAATTTTAGTTGTATTTACACTACACATATTTAACCTATGATTGAAAACAGAATTAAATGTTTTTGACCTTTTCCCGGTGAGTAAATGTGTAAAAATATTTATTTACGTTATCCTATTCATCTCATCATACTCAACTTGGGAATAATGAAATATCAATGTCTGTTGTTATATTTATTTAAACTGCCAATTAGAGTTATGGAAAAAGGTGTGGAAAAATACACTCCTCAGTAATTATATTAATTGTAAAGCATTTATATATTTTTCTAGAACGAAAGCAACACCAACTCCATTACTCCAGTGCATAGGTAAGGAAAATTGCATTCACATCATATCAAATGAAAATATATCACTGCTATACACACAAAACAATCATAACAATGGAAAATAACACGGATCGGATAGACAAATACAAAAAGTCAGGTACACAGATCAAAAGCGCTGATTAGTCATCCTGATAAGAAGAAATCATGCCTATGATGAACGGTTCAAACCAAACTAGAGCCAACTTAGATAGCAAATACAATTTAAAATACGTAATAAAGAATTTTAAAATTTCAGAAACCAGGCGTGGTTTTATACTATTAAGCTTATTGTAAAACTTCATAAAACCTGGCTTAATTATAGTAATTAGCAATCCCTTCTAAGACAAATTGTCATAA
>JAQGAG010000962.1:0-11807 GCA_034696835.1 Lepidocyrtus lignorum
TTCCTTTTGATACCCTTCCTCGACGTTGCATTAGGCCTGTTATATTTTTTCGCCTTATCTTCCGCCACATCCCCATGCTTACTATTCACATGAATCCTCAGATTATGCCGATGGGCGTATTTAGCCCCGCAGATTTGACACACAAAAGGTTTCTCATTTGAGTGCGTTCTCATATGCACTTTAAGAGATTGTGGGTCTCTACATTTCTTTTTGCAGACGCCACACTCATACTTCCAGCTCTCCGGGCCAGAATGACTAAGAAAATGTATGTCCAGGTGGGCCTTCTCTCTAAAAGCCTTCCCACACAATTCACAGCAGTACAATCGCGGATCCCTCTCATGTGTCTTCAAATGGGCATCGAGAAAGCTGGGATGGCTCCCATTAAATGACTTGCCACATTTCTGACACTGGACATCGGGGCAATCCAGTGACTTATGGTAGGGGACGCCATACTTGATGTGATGATTCAACTGCTTGGTGGACTCAAACAGCTTATCACATTTGGGAACAGTGCACCGGATGGCCTTATCGAGATCCACGTGATACTTCATTCGATGAGCCCAGAGTTCCCTCAAAGCTGCGAAAGTCCTCTCACAATCTTTGCACTTGTGGGGATGGTGCCGTTCCCTCCGTAACCCTCCAACTTTAAGAAGTTTTCTTTCATTGGAGGGAAGTTTTTTTGGAAGCTTTTTCCCATATTTTTGTTGAGCCCAATGCGTAATATTATGGCGGTAGCTCAGGTGCTCCGTCAACTGGTTAGTGGAGAGGAAGTACGCCTCACAACTTGGAACAGTGCAGTGTATGATATCCTCCGGAATTGTGACGTTACTCAGATCATGCATAACTTTAAAGTGATTGGTGTGTTCTCTTAATTCAAAGGACATCTTCATGCCATGAGTTTTGCAGATTGGACACACAGGTTGATTCACGATCAGGGAGAGGTGGGTGATCATATGATGTCGGATGTACTTACACCGTCTGTCAGATTTGAAGTCACATCGGGGACACGAAAAGAAGCATTTGTTGTTGGCACCCTTTTCTTTCTTGAAGTGTTGGAGCTCATGTATGGAGAGCTCTGGCGCGAAGGTGAAATTAACTTTGCAAAATTTGCAGGGAAACGAGCCATGGAGCTTTTTGTGGGTTTCCATGTCCTCCAAAGAATATTGGGAGGATCCACAATTTTCAATCTTACAGGAAAATATGGCTTGGGGAAGGTCAATGATGGCGGCTACGGTAGTAAAAACTGTCGAATCTTTGCCTTGCTTTGTGTTTTTGGGGTCAGTTGGGACGAGGTATTCAACCTTGACACTCTTTGATGGGTCATATGAGCCGGAACATGATTTGGAAGTTTTGCGGTGAGTCAATATTTCTTGCGGAGAGCAAAACAAGCCGTTGCAGTCGGGGCATTTCAGGCGGTAGTACGTGTGTTTCGGGAACTGACGCGTGATAATAGACCATTTAATAGGCTTTTTCGTTTTTACATTGTTGGACCGTTTAGAAGGTTTTTCAGTTTTCAAAATCTGTGAGCGGTTGGTACGCCTTTTTGTCGAAATGTTTTTTGGCTGTTTGACAGACGTTTCCAAAAGACCGTGTCGAAGCTTAAGGTGTTCTGTCAGTTGTTGAGCTTTTAGAAAATAAGCACGACAATCCTTCAAATCACAAATTTTCAGCTCTTCCACATTGCTGACGTTGCTCAAGTCGTGATGCGTTTTCAAATGAGTTCCAAGTTGGAATTCTATCCACTTGGAGCCTTCAGGATGAGGGTTTCTCATCGACTCTGAATTAGTTTTGCAGATTGTGCATTTAGGGTCGTTAAACGCGAGGCTTAGGTGCTCGGACAAATGATGGGCAATATATTCATTACGGAATTGGCAGCCGAAGCTACACCTGGCGCAATTAAAATCCAGGGAGTTTTTCTTCCCATCGGCAGTCATTTTCGGGAAGTGTTCTTGATTCTCATGAAGCGCTAGATCCGGAGCGTAAGACTTCGTCACGTCGCAAAAGTTACATTGGAAAGTTCCGTGAAGTTTCATGTGGGCTTCCATATCTTCCACGGAGTACACCACTACATCACAATCTTCGCAGATGTGAATCTTCTGGGGGAGGTCTACAATTGCAAAGACATCAACAAAATTTGAGTCGTCGAAGGTGGCTTCAGCTTGTGCTTTCTTAGAAAGGGCGAAGACTTCAACTTTGACATTTGCTGTGGGGTCGTAGGAGTGTCCACATGATTTTGAAGTTTGGCGGTGACAAAGGAGAGCTTTCATGTCGGCAAACATGATTGAACAATCAGGACATTTAAAGCGTAGTTGGTTTCCTTGACCCGTCAGTGGTGCTGGGGGGAAATTATTCGAGCGTTGTTCATTATTTTCCATTGTGGTATCTGAGTGACCATTATCGGATTCTAGATTGTCCTCTTCCTCTTCTGAGGATGAAGATGAAAAACATGAGCTGTCAATGTCGATATCCATCTGAGCGTTGTTGTCGTTGTCCTCAGCCTGGTCGTTATCAGAAGCGAATACTTCCATGTCTGATTGTTCATTCTTGTGGTCTTGTTGGATGTGAAGTTGGAGCCGTTCATCAGTTGAAAATGTCCTCCCGCAATGTTGGCATCGGTGGGTTGATCGCAGTCGTGGCATCCTATTATTCCTATTTGTGTGGGGGGTATCGGGTATTAAATTGGTGCCACTTGATACAAAATCGGTTGGAAGTTCCGGAGGATTTGCTAACTGAATCTGGATAACTTCGTGGCTCTCAATCGGCAAGTCCACATCCCGCTTGATAATCTTTTCCATTCTGCCAATAGACTCGTCGTTCTCGCTGTTGTCATCTCTTATGAATTCTTGATCGCTGACATTTGTTGACATCGGGTCATCATCGTCATCCCAGTGCGTTTTAATTTGACTTACGTCTACAATTATTTTCGCCCTTGGGTCATTGTCTTCAACGTTGCCGCTGTTGTTTGTTAGCAAGGCTGTCTTCGAGGCAACTTCCGTTGGTGATGTCAAATTTGACAAACCAGCTTCGTAGTTAACTACAGAAGGACTGCGAAAAACAGAATAATTAGATTATTTTTTAGATTTCTATCTTGATTTTGCATAATTATGATTTAATGTAAATTCAACGGAGAATTTAAATTAGTCATGTACCTTTCACCATTCTGATTCTGCTCATGTACCGAAAAATGTGAACTGGTCATGGCGGCAGGTCGATTTTCGTTGGAAATGGTAGCATTTTTGGTAGCTTCTGTTCTTTGCTCGGGTTGAAGGTGTCCAGAAGGCGTGGCCTCATCATCCAAGCTCCACTTTTGAATCAGAAGTTTTGGGAAAGCATTTCTCAGCTGTTCACAGCCTGTAAAAAATAAAACATTAGGAATTATTTCCAGAAGACATCCCAAATTGGGAATGGATTGGGATTCCCAATCCATTCGTGGAATGTTGAAGATCGTATAAGGACGTGAAAGATAATTGTTGAGAATTTAAAACAACTTACAATTTTTAATTAACCATCTCCTTGCCTTGACCACATCGTCAAACTTTTCCGGGGCGTCGATCCTTCTCAAGAAATTTTGAAGATTAGTCACTCTTAATAGGCGCCTTTGGCTGGATCTCATCACATTCTTCAACTTCTCGACTTTCCAGTTGATAAGCAGCTCGGTTGTCTTCAGTTGGTGGAACAACTCGCAAAATGACTCCATAAGTTCAAGGCACTGTCCACAAGACACCATTCCACTTCCAGCTAATGCGCTTGGAAGAAAACGAGCCTGAGAGGGATGTCTCCACCCAACTTCAATGTTAATTCCATCTTGGTTTAAGAACCTCTCGAACAGCTCGAAAAATCTTTTCTGCAACTTGACAAACTCTTCACTTTGTTCTCTCGAACCCGTAACATTTTCCCCTGTCACTTTGTAACAGACCGGGCAACAACTTGACATTTTGGTAAAATATTTTAAATGACGCAATTATGATATAATTAATGATTAATCTAGAAGAGAGCTTTTCCCAAATGAAGATATTATTGGTGATAACTGTCTCTAGAACGTCATTAAATATTTTATTGCAACGCAGCACATTAGGATAATTGATAATTATGAAGTAAGACCAAGTTAGTGGATTATTATTTTTAAATACAACGTTAAACTTCTTTACTTTAAAATTTTAATTAAAGTAAAGTTTAGTTGTAGAAAAACCAACAAAAGGATTTTATGAAGAGCAGCTTGTTTTGTTGTTGTTAAGTAAAAACCTTAACAAAAACCCGGCTGATCCCATTCGCAGAAGCCTCGAATCATCAGCTTTCACCTCAGCTCATGATGAGAGCTTAGCTGCCCATCATTTATGTAAACAACAAACAAGGAGCTCTCAATCAAAATGTTTTGAATTGTTTTTGTTTCAGTTAGTTAAATTTATTTGAGTCACTATTTTATAACTATTAAATAGTTAATTAAATTATCTATCATCTATCACGCCACAGAAAAATGATAAGGGGCTCGGCTTCGCTGGGGCTCATTTTAAAAGATGTAAGGTTTAAAATCCCCTTCCAATTGAAATTAAAAATGGGTTAAATTATAGTTGGACATTTAAGTTAGCCGTATTGGGTAATTAGCGGAAGTTTTTTTTATATTCAAGGCAGTACGTGTCCATATTGGTGTCAACCGTCCCGCCTGGTCCTTTCATCATAAGAAGTTCAGTCACATCGGAAGTAGGCTCTGCACTTATCTGACCCCTGGGGTTTTCACCAAGTCTGGAGGTGTTGGAAGTTACCGGAGGTCTTCGCTGATTATGACACAAAGGACAGTCACGCCATTTACCTTAAGTAAAGTACAATATCATTAATTAAGTTATGATTCCTTGAATTATTTATAAAATTACAAAATAATGTTTAAAATATTTGTTGGGGCGCCCTTCTTTACAGTTGCTGGTTCGATTCATACCACCACCTCAACCGGGCATCCAAAGATAAACAAAGATCAAAATCAGACTGAAGATGGGGATCCAGATAAGAAAAAGTCTTCGAGTTTAAAGGATTTTTCAGCTTTCGGCGCGAAGGCATCTTCCCAGCAGCCAAAGAAGAAGGGGAAGAGAAAAGGGGCAGCTCCGTGGACCACGGTTATCGACGAGTACGGCTACAACTATGAAGAGGAAGTGGAGGTCACCTTTCCCATTATAGCTTATGCACTCTGTGATGAATTCGACCTTAAAGGCCTTCGCAAGGGACTGATTGCTCAAGGTCTCTACATTCCTACTGTGCTATCCGATGGTAAAATAATTCCCCAAATGTGCTCATGCTCTCAAAGTTAATTAAGTATAACTTGTAAATTTATATTGCTCGTTAATTGTATTTAAAATGTTTTTTTTTTAGATTTGACTGATGTAATCCACGTCTCCGCAAAATACCCCATTGGGGATGAATCCAGAGAGATATTCTTCTTCAGGGAGGGGGCTGTGGTCTTCTGGAATGTGTCACATCTGGAACGGGTGAACGTTCTGAAGTGCGCGGTGTTAAAAAAATAATAATTCAAATTAATTATTCTAATTGGTATATGACATGACTTAAAATGTAACAATCAACTTAGATTATCTTGCAATCTATTTTTCTTGTGTTGTGATCCTCTTTGCAGATTTCTGAAGGAGTTCCAAGACGAGAGTTACAATCAAGAGGAGATTGAGGACGAGTGTGAGTACATGCACTATACTTACGGTGATCAAGGGTACGGGCAATGATCTTAAGATTAAATTGTATTTCAGGATTTAAAACAAAACATTCATTTAATTAAAAAAATAATCATATTTTAAATGACATTTCTTCAGGTCAACGCGGTTACTCCGAGGAAAGGTGATTTTGGGAGCCGACATCCCCAACAAAATCTTAGAAAAGTACGCATTCGCCAACGCCCTCGCATCCTCGGTTAAGCTCGGGATTTGGGAGTCAATGCTCGAAAAATATGTGGAGGGAATAGAGCACATGACGGACACCCTCAAACGAGCAGAACAAATCAAGCTAACCAGAGATCAAGTCTTGCAAAAAACCGGAGAACTGTTTGCACTCCGCCATCAACTTAACCTGAACTCTGACCTTTTGGACACTCCAGACTTTTACTGGGAACGTGAGCGGCTGGGAACCTTATATCAGAAGACCTGCGACTACCTAAGCATTCATCGGAGGACGAAGGTCATGAACGAGAAGTTGACGCAGTGCTGTGAGCTGCTGGAGCTGATATCCTCCCACTTGACTGACCAACACCATACGAGACTGGAGTGGATGATTATAATACTGATCATGATTGAAGTTGGATTTGAAATTTTGCATTTGTTGGAGAGATATGAACTGATTCATGTCTAATTTAAAAGTCCATTTAATTTACTTATTATAAATTGCCTATAATATTTTACTTCTAGAGCTAAGCACTGTATTATTTTATTTTATATTACCCATTTCAACTACAAAAAATAAAAAAGCCGTGCCTTAATTCCATTTTTATAACAATTAACATTTTACAATTAAATTTAAAGGAATGCTCGCCCATTCAATTATTTTAATTGCGCTTCAATATCATAAATTAGCTTCATATCATAAGCCATGGTTTAGGATTCTGGAGTCAGGAATGAGTGACTCCCTTCATAAACGGGGTTACTTGAGACATCATGATAAATGCACTTACGAATTTACGATTAGGTATTATATGTGCGTTTTATCTTTTCATTTTGCATTGTATAGATACATAACCGATCATGAGAGAGCAATTAATTATGGAATCATGAACAAATCATTATTCAGAAATCACTTTAAAATTGAACCGTTAATATGTTATGTATGTATGCCTTGACGCGAAACGTCTTGCAATATATCATATCATGATCTCTTTGTGGAAATTCGTTAATTCAGTTCATATCAACGCCTTTTATTTATTTGATTGTTTTGCATTGTTTGTTGGGTTCTGCTATATAGACATTTAACTCGGAAAGTAATTACGTAATAAATATTATATTATTATAATAAATCGGTGGCTTTCCAGGGTCTGTGATGCTGAGCCGACAGAGACAAATTCGGGTAGACAGACGGACAGCGATAGTAATTTGTTGCGGTATTATACATAACAACTGCGTCGTAAATCAACAGCCCAATGATGCCGCCGACATGCCACATACTACGTACCTAATTATATAAGGCAATTATACCCATTTTATCTATTAATCCATCCTTATTTGCCTTTGCGATTCGATTTTATAGGCTATACGCCATTTTTCTATTCCACAATGAGTATATTTGATTCTCTAAAAAAATATTTATTTTGGCTACTAATGGCCTGGACTAGCCTACAATTTGTAGTTGGAGGTACTACGTGATATTTTGCTTTAAAAAATTATTTGATTTTCGCTTGGTGAGGAATAATTAATATTTTGGTTTCAACTCCAATTAATTTAGGGGTGCGATTGACATGTACAAACAAAAAGGACCGCCTGGACATCAATCAACTGATCAAAACCTGGAATGAGGACAGCGTCACCCTATACGACAAAATATCAACTTATGCCACCCACAACGGGACCAAGTCTAGGAGAACATATAAATTGGATAATGAAATGCCGAGTGTGGACAACTTTGCAAAGTTCACAATCCATTCTGGCAAAGCAACATATGCAGTCGTGTTTATAAAGCCGGATGTCAAGTTTGGAAAGCCAAAAATACGCGCAGCGTTTGTTAGAAGTGCTAAGCGCTGCACAATTGTCAGTCTGGTCTAATAAACTAATTTAATAAAAATAAAGCGAGTTTTACATTTTAAAATCCTGCATCTCTTTTAATATTAAACAGTAATTTTTAGGCTAAAGTATAATATCAATTGTGTACATGAAATTTATTTAGCTTTGTGTTTGTTTGCATGAGTGTAGAATTAAAACTCAATAATAAACTGAACTGTTGAACATAAACTGAATGACGTAGCGACTACGGAATCGATACTCTGATCCTAAAACACATTAAAAATGAGTTACAGCAACAAGAACCCATTACAACTGTAAATGACCTAAGGACGGACTAACTAAACTAATTATCATGAGTTTTTTTTGTGTTTTCAACTCTTAAATTTCAATTTAATTTTAATTAGGATCAGGCCAAACATGTGCAACCAAAAAAGAACGTCTGGTCTGTCAACATCAACCAACCGATGAAAAAATGGAACGTCTGCAACGATGAGAGCGACAGGCGACAGCGTGGTGCTCAACGACAAAATCTCAACTTATGCGACCCACAAAGGGGGCAAGTCCGAGAAACATATCGATTGACCTAGAAATATAATCAATGATGATAAATTACAAATATTTATATTCGCAAATAAAACACCAAAACTTTATGAGGGATTAGTCGCTTATAACTAATGTACATAGTATGTATGTAGCCGTCGTGAGTCATGTTTACATAAATGGTAATCGTCCAAATTTGTATTTAAACTTAAATATCGATATCTTTGGACATGGCATAAATATTAACAAAAAGGGTTGGCATTTGACTCACAGAGACAGTGTTGGTATAGCATAAATATACTGTCAATGTAAATGTAAACAACAACTAAATAATTTAATGCAGAATACTGGAACCCTGGATTAGATTAAAATTAGTTAGTAGAGATGACTAATATTGAACAGTAGTTACCTGTATAAAAGTATAAAATCCTTTTAAAATGTTTCTAATCGATTTTTGGATAGATGGACGCGTGGTTTTAATAGGACTTTTTGACTTTTCATATGGGAGCAGGCAGGTTATCCAGTGACACGAATCTTTGAAAAGTTACAATTGTTAGAAAAAGTTAATTTCCGGACGTAGACGTTGACATAATTCACGGATTAGAGGTAAATAAATTTCTGAGATATCCAAAATGTTAAAACTTCCATTCCACAACACATCCATTAGAGTTTCCTGGATCAGTGCTCTCTTCGTGATGACGACCCTCGTGATTGTGATGGACATACATTGTCATCCTCATTCCGACGGTTCCCCTCGCGGTCAACACCTGGAAGGAATCCATGAGGACCCATTGAGCACTCCGAATTGTCCGCGGTCCACAGGTCGTTTCAATGAAAGCCTAGTGACCGCCCAATCTTGTGTAAGGGTCAACCCAAACTGCTGCAAACCTTGCAATCATTATGACTATGAGAGGAGATTTTGCTGCTGCTAAATATTAATGCCTACTATACCGTACCTAACCTAAGCGCTAATTTGACTATTTTCAGACGAGTTAACGGAAACAAATTAAGTTAAATTAAGTTAAGAATTGAGTTGGAGCCCATCAATATAAACTAAAACGTTTTGGAATTAATTATCATGAAACAATAAAATGCGAAGTTAAAATACTTTTTTATCTCAACAAATTAATACGCATACATATTCCTGTTACGATTTGCGATTTATGGTTGGCTAGCTACTTCTGCACTGTCTAGCTGTGGCTGTGTATCGAAAAAAGTGGGAATCTCCAGAAAAATATTTATCGGCGTTTTATAGCCTAAAAAGGCATTTTCAATGAAGCCAAATAAATTTTTGTAAAGCTAAACGTCGTAATATAAAATTATGAATGTAAAAGTAGCAGGCGGACGTATGTGGCGAATTTATTGGCTAATAGCCGACCATAAACTGCAAAGCGTAACTGTAATATTTGTGTCTTTGCTTCAGATTTTTGTACATCCCAATTGATTAACTGATTGCTCCTAAAGCCAAACATTCTCTACAAGAGGTTTTTGGGGCAATGCGAGATGGAAGATTTCCCGTATATTTCAGCGTCAGTATTAGTCAGTATTAGTCAGTATTTTTAACAATGTTTAATAATTCGGTTGGGTGGATTTGGATTACCATAATAATCTATGTGTTTGTGTTATAGGGAAAATTTAAAAAATGGTATTTAATAACCTCGGCTATTACTAATAGTAGAAATTCACTCGCTGAAACAGGATTGTCCAATAAAATATTTATCCTGCGATCCTGTCCTATTTAGCTCGCAACAACAACTGAAACACGGAAGGTCCATGTATTATTAATATATTGATTTTTATTATTGAATTATTGAATGAGTAAATTCCCCTACATAAATTATTACGAGATTTTGATTACTTTAGAATTCTTTAGAGATATACAATAGACAATATTTAAATTTTAGCTAGAAACAATCAAAATAGGTTAAGCACAGCACAACCAATTTTCTCCATTAAAAAGTTTAATATTTAAATAAATTATTATTTCACTTGAAAGTCATATTGCTCTCGTTTCATCATTTCATTTACATACCTTCCTTATTAATTGGGTTGGGATTGTCAATTACTGATATATCAAATCAGCAATAATCTTAATTTAATTTAACGTAATTAATTTTAAATGAAAAAATTTATTTCCTTCAATCATATTCAGAATTCAAAATTGATCATAATTAAATTATTCGTTGCATTAGGTCGACATATATTGAAAAACTTGTTACATTGTTTCCCCATCAAAGTTGTCAGCCAATCGTCGATTTTGTAAAGTTGCCCATTTTGGAATTAACCTACCTACTTAAATATCGAGTCCAAGCGGAAGTCTTGCATTCCCTCAACCTCCACATTGCACACCACAAGTTTATGAGAAATTGGATATGAGATTTGTCTGAGTAAAACCGGAAGTCAAAATCTTGAATTTCCCCGGAATTTGATATTGCTCTGATGAATAAAAAAAAATCTTTTTATAATATACCATTTTAAAATTAATTTTAAAAATCTTTAATTTTAATTTTTGTGAATTTTAAATATTATTTCTCACACTTAAACATCCACCTTCTGCACCATCACCCCATTCCCAGCCAGCCCCACGTTCGGCTCCGACTCCACAATATGCCTCAGCTCAACGGGTCTCGCAGGTCTGAAATAAATGGATGCTCTCAGCTCATGTGAGCGAAATCTGAAGACGATGTAGATGAAGTATATCTGAGTAATAATGAAAGTGCCGGGCGCCCCCAGAAAATACGGGATGTATTGGAAAAAGTCCAGAATATTTGTCTGGCTGTAGTCCGTATCCCGATAGTATTTTATGTAGAATAACGTAAAGATCCCAATCACCCCTGCCCATAATAAAATGATAATGAATCTAACAAAAATTACGGTATTCGTAAAGCAGTAACTTTTCTGTAAAAAACAATGGCAAGTGTTAGTTCAGTTAGAATGATTATGTAGCAAATTGTTAAATAGTTATAGAAATAATTTAAATTTGCGAATTAAAATGACTGCAATTAAAATTTATTTTGGAGCTCACACATTGTACTGCAAGTACGGATAGAAGCCCTGTCAGGGTTGGAAGTCCAGCCACTAGTAATAGCGGCATAGCTATTTTTTGTACTGTTGAAAAATGGAATATCACCAGTTATGTATTCCAAATCAATTAATTTTCCCATTTTTTTTATACTTTTTGTTAAACTTACATAAATCTTCCTCAGTTACATTTTCTTTAAATTCCCTATTTGCCTCAACGGTGGGATCACTCGGTGAAAGTGAGGCTACGATTATAGGGATCACAATTATAGATAATCCGGGCAGTCCAAACATCTTCAAAAATTAAGAAATCCGATTAAAAAATTTACTAATTAGGATATAACAAATTTTGACTATATGAAACTTTAATTTTACCAGATCTAAACACCCAACAAGAAACACCTTGGGCCTCTTTATGCAGGAGCAGCAACTAGCGCTAATTGTGTAAAGCATCTTGAGCATCTCCAACACCGCAGCTAGACCAATTACTATCCTAAAATTGTACATAAACCAGAGAATACGATCTGGCTTTGCGTCGATTTCCATCCT